>CM044013.1:31484456-31556956 GCA_024085815.1 Flaveria linearis
TACTTTTATTTTGTCATAAGCTACAACCATTAATTCGGATGAGGAACAGTCTGGTATATATAGCGCTACTTAGGAAAATGTTTCTTGTACTAACAGGATGACTGTTGTAATGGTATATTATCTGATTTTGTGATTTGTATTATGAAAGTTATAAATCACTTGACATATAAGTAGTTTTGGTTGTAATCTTATTTATGTGCATAAATATATTTTGTTTATTTATTAAACCTATGTTTCTCACCAACATTATGTTGTCAGGTTTTAGTATGCTTTTTCAGGAATTCAGAATGACTAACAGCGTAATGTTTTCAATTGATGTTTATAACGGTTGGGGTGAAGTTATCGGGAAGACTTGTGTGAAAATAACTGTTAACATATTTGAGCCTAGCATAATGGTGGATGCACACATCCACTACTACTGAAGATTATGAAGTAGTTATTAAAATCTTGTATTTAGGTTACATGTTAAAGTTGTATTCGTCTTTAATTAGACAAGTTTTGTATAGACTTAAATGTAACCTAAGGACTTTTATATATATATAATTATGTGATATTATGCTTTGAATTACTATTATAACTATTGTCAGTAATCAATTGTTTTGAGCCAAAGAGTCACATCCAAAGCATTTTACGCTTCCGCTGGGATGTGACAGGTTGGTATCAGAGCCATTGTTATAGAGAATTAGGTATTATTAGCAAATAACTAGACTATAACCATAAGCGCATATGATAACGAATCATCAAAGTGATATTGTTTTCTTTTTATGATTTATGTGATTATCTTCATGCTTAGAAAAAGAATGAAATTTAAAAGTATATATGATTTATATTGACAGGATCTCAGCCTCTCGGTTGATCAATTAGATTATGTTTGCAGCGGATTTAGCACATTAATTAGCAATTAAAGCAAGAACATAAAAGATATTTCAATTAAAAGCATAAACATAGAGAGAGAAGAGTTCTGCGAAACAATAAATTTTCTATTGGTTGCACGTTTCGGCAATTAAAACAGTATGGTTACCCATCCTCTTATAGGTGGCAAAAGGATGGGTTGATGTCCTTTTTCTGACATCACTGAATATTCAAATTACAACTGACAAAAACATAAAACTACTGAAGATGTCAACAACTGACATCTTCTTACAAAAGTTCCTAAGTACTGACAAAACGAAACTACTGACACTATAACAACTGAAGAACATGCTCTTCAGTTGTTGTACAATTACTGAAACAAAATAAACTACTGAAAAAAGAAAAACCACCACAACAACTGAAGAAGACTTCTTCAGTTGTTGTGACAAACTCTGAGTCTTCAGTACTTGGTCTTCAGACTTGGCTTCGGAAGATGTAACAGCTTCGGAAGATATAACAACTGATGACTTCAGTAGATATCATCAGTTGTTGTCCTCAGTCTTTTTCTTCAGACTTTGCTTCAGAAGATAGAACAGCTTCGGAAGATGTAACAACTGATGACTTCAGTAGATATCATCAGTTGTTGTCTTCAGTCTTTGTCTTCAGACTTTGTGCTTCGGAAGAAGATCTTCAGTTCTTTAGTTCTTCAGCTTTTGATACCAGTACTTGGTCTTCAGTACTTGAAGTCTTCAGCTGTTGTTCTTCAGTTCTTTGATCTTCAATCTTTGTTCTTCAGACTTTGTCATAACAGCTGAGGCTGGGGCTAATATGCTCTCGAGTCTGACATTCAAGCAAGAGAACACAATAGCTGATGGGAGTCTTCAGATGTTCTCGAGTCTGACATTCAAGCAAGAGAACACTGTAACTGATGGGAGTCTTCAGCAGTTGTTGCAGTGGCATGTGGGACTTAGAGGTTTTCCTGATCTTGGCTCATTGGTTCTTTTGGTCCAACAAACTCCCCCTGAACCAATGCATCCAAAACCTCTAATTATTGGATGTCCCACTTATTGATGGCATAAAGATTGGTCTATTTCCTTCTAGATCAGATTAGAAGTTGACCCAGATAAGCACTGGCCTGAGAGGTAGTCTCAAGTGTTTGTTTGGCTAAGTATGGATGGGAGCTCTGTCTTGGGGAATTGGACACAGAGCTGTTGTCCCATCCATGAGATCTACCTCCCATGTATAAGCCGGTAGGATTCTCGGGTGTAGGCCTGAAGAAAGATCATTTGCTCTTCTTTGGATAGATCTTCAGGCTCACCATCAAACAATCCCTCCCGACCGTACAGCTCTGAGATGTACTTGACCTGTCTTCCATTTTTGAGCTCAAGTGTTGTGATTTGCCTATATGCAAACTCATCAGGATGTTTACCCTCCAACAACAGGTTGAGCTCATTCCTTTGGAAATTCTCAAGCCTCTTATAGACCAGACCCTTCCTAACCACCCTATTATCTAGCATTGAAAAGGGTGATTGGCCGGCTCTATAGGCTTTCTCGAATTCTTCTACTATCTCCCAGGGTGTTATTACAAAAGCCACAGAGATCACTTCATCTACGATTCTCTTTAGTTGGCTTTTGTATCTCACAGGCATGTCCTTTTTGACTATCCTGTGAGACACCCTTGGGTCAGGCCAAGTTCTCACCCTCTCCTTTTCATATTGAAAGGTTTTCTTGAGGATGAATAATCTCAGAGCTTCCTTTTGCATATTCATTATAGAGGTGGAAGCAGCATAGCATTTGTCAATGCTTTTCAGCATTTCCTCATCATGTCGCTTTTGCTGCTCCTCCTCTTCTAATTTTACCCTCACAGTGTCCTGCTGTGAGGTGGGAGTGATGGTTTGTGATTTGGCTTTGGGTAAAGGTATAACTGCTGAAATAGGCAGGCTATCCTCCTCATCCTCCTCTTCTTCATCTTGCAGCCTCAGCACCCTTCTCTTCTTCTTCAAGGGTGGATCATTGGATGCGGGTTTTGGTGGTAAAGGAGTTGGTTTTGTGGGTTGTGGTTGGGTTGTTGGTGTGGGAATGTTGGCAGGCACTGCTAGCAATCTAGATATTAGAGAAGGCTTAGTCTGTTTTGCTAGAAGTGTCCTGTTCCCAGCACCGGCTTCAGAAAGGGCCTCTGCGACCAGTCCCTTAGTGAAATCACCAGCCGAACAGATCTTGGTGGTTATAGCCAAGATCCTGTCCCTGGTCCATGCTTTTACATCAAGGACTGGCCTGCCCAAATACTTCGAAATGAATCTACTCATAGCCTCGAGTTTCTTTTGATCCTCTTGGCTATAAGTAGACCATCGGTAGTTTATCTCCCTAGTTTCCATTTTCCTGATCTCCTGATCTAGCAAGGCAGTGTCCTTGTCAAAGCCTTGCTTGAACAGCTGAGCAATGGCAGAATCCATTGATTTGCTGTGTTCAGCATCAGCCTCCTTGACAAGGGCTGCTAGATCAGAGTCAGCCACCATCTTTCCCTCCTCTCCCTTTTTCTTATCAGTGAAACTGAAATCCTTTTGGATGTCAACCACTTCTATTTGCTCAACCTCCCTCTCTTTCCTCTTCCCTTTCTCCCTCACCTTCCTAGTCTCCTCAACCAACTCCCTCTCAACCACCACCTCTTTCTCTGCCTCTACCTCCTCCTCACCCCTCTTCCTCTTGACTTGCACTGATGTCTCCCCCTTTTTGGGTGCATTGGTTGGGGTTTGACTATCAGCAAGTGCCTTAGAAATGGCAACCTCCACCATGGGTTGGATGTATGTGGGAAGCCTCTCATCAAGGGTTTGAATGACTAAGTCTTTAAGCATAGGTGTGATGAGAGGTAGGGATTTTTGGAGGATAGCATCCAACTGCTCAGGGGGGTTCTGACCCTGAGAGCTAGTGCCAGAAGCAGGGGCTGGTGGCCGAGTTTGTGGGAGTGGCTCAGTGTTTATGAGACCTTCGGGTGAAGGTGCCATCTGTGGGGTAGTGGTGGCAGATGGACTTCTATCCTGAGTCATTTGAGCAAGTAGCTCTTTGAGTCTGCTTATCTCATCCTCTAGGATAGTGTTTTGAGCTACTACATCATAGAAGAAGCTCAGGTCATCATCAGCATGAGCTGAATCACCTGACCTCCTGACATTGTCAGGATGAACATGTCCTGAGTGTGGCTCAGTAATGACATGTGCCCCTTGTTCATGGTACTGGGGACTTCTGGCCTCCAGATTGGATCCATCATCGGCCATTGCCTCTGGTGAGGTCTTAGTGATGTTACCAGCTGCACCCTGCTCAGATGTTGATGCAGGGGAAGTGGCAGCCTCACCAGATTGTTCTATCTCCCTAGCCACACTGGGAGATTGAACTGATTCTCTGTGTTGTGGGCTCCCATCGGCACTTGTACCCACCCCCTCTTCGGTTGGAGTCTCCCCAGGTGTAATAGGTTTCTGGGGAGAGGGTGGAGTGCTCAGATCGGTCAGCACTTTGGCTATTGCCAATGTTGGGCTTAGTGGGGCGGTCTCATTAGTAGATGGGCTAGAAGCAGTGTGCACATGGGGAGGACTGTGCTCTTCAATGGTAGTCTTCTCAAGTAAGATAGACCCCAGTAATGTGGTTGCCCCAATGTTGGCTACATCAGGCTCCTGTTGAGAGGAAGCCTGTGCGGTTGTGGTGGGTGGAGTCGTGGTACCTGCTGGGAGAATCGAACCAGCAGGCACATCCTGCCTTTGTGTTGCAGGGGCATCCTCAGGGGACTCATCTCCCTGAGTAGCCTTTTTGGGCTTCTTTTTGGCTTTTGGTTTGGTGGGGACTTTGGATTTGGAGGTGGAGGCTGTGGGTTCCTGCTGCGTGGGTTTTCGCAGCCGGCCAACCTGTTTGAGTGTGTGGTCAGTGTTGTGCCTGGAGTATACCTCGGCTTGAACAGCCATGGCAGGGACCCCAGTGCCAACTAGTCCCTCAGCCTGAAGCTGGTTTTCGATCATAGCCATTATGAACCGTGGATACAAGTTCCAACGATTAGAAAAAGGTTTTGTGACCATGTCCTTGAGTTCCAAAAATAAAATATCAGTAAAATTTAGAGGTTGTTTCTCAAGGACAGAATACAATACCTGTTGCCACCTTGTGGACATCTGGTCCCACGAAGAGGTTTTAGGAGCCAGACACACGTTCACCATGTGGAAGATCAATCGTTGAGGGTCAGGGAAGTGTTTCTTCAACAAGGTGGAGGCGGAAAGGTTACCCTGGTAGTCGTTGGATGTGAATGAGAGATCCAAGGTACCTTTGGGGTAGGAAGTTGGGTGAGTGGCATCCTCCAGCTCTAGGGTTTGGCGTAGGGTAGCTGGAGTAATAACGACGGGTTGGCCGTTGACGGAGGACCGGAGGGAGACCTCGCCATCCTGCTCTCCGGTTTGGACGGTTACATTTGTCCAAAACTCCGCCAAAGAGTCGGTGTATATAGTGGGGTTCAGGAGAAAAGCCGTTTTGTAGGGTGAGTCGTTCATAAGATCTACGGCTTGGTGGAACTTAGGCCATAATGGCGATTTTGTAAGATGCGCGACACAGTTGTGTCGAGGTTTCAGTTGCATGGTCGCCATTAATGGTGTATGGGAAGTTCAGAGGGTTTTTGTAAGATTAGGGCAAGTGGAGTAAATGCTCTGAAGGTGGGGTATTTATAGGGTAGGCCAAAGGTTGAAAGGAAACTACTGAAGGTTTTTGTGTCAGTTATCAGTTGTTGTAACGTCTGATGATGTGGTTTTAACCTTCAGTGGTTGTAACATCTGAGGACTTGGTATTAGTCTTCAGTAGTTGAAACTACTGAGACCTTGGTTTTGTCCTTCAGATGTTGTAAACGTCTGAAGAGTTACTGTCAGTCGTCAGTAGTTATGAACTACTGATGATCTAGTATTCTTCTTTAGACGTTGGAACAACTGAAGACTTGGTGTTAGCCTTCGGTAGTTGTAAACTACTGAGATCAGTAGTTGTGAACTACTGAAGACATGGTATTGCTTCAGTTGTTGTAAACAACTGCGGACTTGGTGTTAGCCTTCAGTAGTTGTGAACTACTGATGTCAGTAGTTGTGAACTACTGAAGACATGGTTTTGTCCTTCAGTTGTTTGTGTATGAAACAGCAGCTGTTGTTATCAGCTGATGAGAAATTACTCATCAGCTGTTTCCGTCAAATCAGTTGTTTCATACTAGCCTCCACACTTATCAGCTCTTTGGCTGACTTTCAGATGCTTCATCGAACCTTCAGCTCTTGTGAATATTTATGCCTTCAGCTCTTGTGATCAGATGTTCACAAGTGCTGATGAAATATTCTTCAGAGCTGGTGAACAAATTTTGTCTTCAGTATTTGTGTAAGATTACACATCAGTACTTATGAGCAAAATTTGTTCTTCAGTACTTATTTATTTGAAAATCATACATCAGTAGTTGTAATCCACCTTACTACATCAGTTGTTTTTCAATAAATAATGTACATCAGTACTTTGAGTCATTTTAGTCTTCAGTAGTTGTGAAAGAGCTGAAGACTAAATTACTCATCAGTACTTGTATTTGACCTTTGCTCTTCAGTAGTTGTGAACTAAGAGTACCAGCATACGTCAAATCAATCAAGCTGCAGCATACCAAGCCTTAGTACCAAATTTTGGAATGTGGCACTATCTAGAGGCTTAGTAAAATGTCTGCAAGCTCATCAGCACTAGGCACAAACTTAGGATCAATCAGACCTTTCTCATAGCAATCCCTGATAAAATGATGTCTGATCTCAATATGTTTGGTCCTTGAGTGCTGGACTGGATTCTTAACAATACAGAGAGCTGAAGCACTATCCATTAGTAATGGAGTTTTAGTCTCAGTAATGCCATAATCCAGAAGTTGGTTCTGAAGCCAGAGTATCTGAGAGGTATAACTTGCAGCAGCAATATACTCAGCTTCAGCAGTAGATGTAGCAATTGATGTTTATTTCTTACTCTGCCAAGAAACTAAACAATTGCCTAGGAATTGGCAACCACCAGAAGTGGATTTTCTGGTGACTTTGCATCCTGCATAGTCACTATCAGAGAAAGCAACTAATTTGCAAGAATGCCCAGCTGAATACCAAAGACCTAGTGATTGGGTACCTTGCAGATATCTAAAGATCCTTTTGACTGCAATCAAATGGGATTCTTTAGGTGCAGCCTGAAATCTAGCACAAGCACATGTTGAAAACATGATGTCTGGTCTAGAAGCTGTAAGGTACATCAAGGACCCAATCATACATCTATAAAGGGTTTCATCAACCGCTTTACCTTTCTGATCTACATCTAGTTGTGTGATGCTGCTCATGGGAGTAGAACAGGGCTTACAGGATTGTAAATCAAACTTATTTAACAACTCCTTGGTATACTTGGACTGATGGATGAAGATTCCATCATCCAGTTGTTTGATTTGCAAACCCAGAAAATACTGTAATTCTCCCATAGCACTCATTTCAAATCTCAGCTTCATAAGCTTTGTAAATTCATCACACAACTTTGGATCAGAGGATGCAAAGATGATGTCATCAACATAAATCTGAACAAGGAGCTTATGTTGTCCCACAGTCTTGATGAATAAGGTTTTATCAATGGTGCCTCTAGTGAATTTAATCTCTAGAAGAAAGGTTGAGAGTGTCTCATACCAGGCTCTAGGTGCTTGCTTCAGCCCATAAAGAGCCTTATCAAGCTTGTACACCCAATCAGGATGTTTATTGTCCTCAAAGCCTGGTGGTTGACACACATAAACCTCTTCTTTTATTTTCCCGTATAGGAAGGCACTTTTGACATCCATTTGATAAACCTTAAGACTGTGAAAAGCAGCATAAGCTAAGAAGAGTCTGATTGCTTCCAGTCTGGCCACAGGTGCAAAGGTCTCATCATAATCGATGCCTTCTTCCTGTGCGAATCCTTGAACAACCAGTCTTGCCTTGTTCTTGACAATTTGGCCCTTCTCACCTGTTTTGTTCCTAAATACCCACTTGGTGCCTATAGCACACTTATCTTTGGGTAATGGAACAAGCTCCCACACTTGCTGTTTCTTGAATTGAAGAAGCTCAAGCTGCATAGCTTCCACCCATCCATTGTCTCTTAAAGCAATATGATAGTTCTTTGGCTCTTGCTGACTGATGAATAGAGCATAGAAGAAGAAGTTAGACAATTGATTCCTGGTTGAAACTCCAGCATGGATATCACCAATGATCTGTGATGTGGGGTGATTCTTGAGCTCTTGATAAACTATGATATCTGTGCAAGTGTTTGTAGACCCATCAGCAGCAACAGATGGTGATGGAGATTCCTGAAACCATGTAGAGGATGGCAGCTCAAACGAAGTAGAGCAGGCAGAAATCTCATCAGCATTTGTAGTGGATGGAGCTGCTGAGGCTACAGGAACATCAGGTTCAGTGAACTTAGGCAGGTTGTCACTGATCCTGAAGAGGTGAGTACTGACTACATCATCATCAGTACTACCAGGTGGAGATCTGTTGACTGGCTCAACAGATGGAGGTTGATAAGGAACATATTGCAGTATGTTCAGATCAAACAACTCCACAGGGTTTTGTGGAATCTTGTCCTTTGGAGATTCATTGAACTTAACATGCAGAGTTTCTTCAACCCCCTTGGTTCTACAGTTGAAGACTCTGTATGCTTTGCAAGTTGATGAATAACCAACAAAGTACCCTGCATCCACCTTACTAGCAAACTTATGGAGTGGGTTGCTAGTGTTGAGAATAAAACATGGACACCCAAACGCTCTAAAGAATGAAATAAGAGGGGCCAAGTGATGAAGAACTTCATAAGGTGTCTTCATCAACCTCTTATTTACTAAAGCTCTATTTTGTACATAGCAAGCTGTATTGACAGCTTCAGCCCAAAAAGTCAGTGGCAACCCAGAGTCAGCCAACATTGACCTTGCTGCTTCAATGAGGGTCCTGTTCTTTCTCTCCACCACTCCATTCTGCTCAGGAGTTCTAGGAATGCTAAACTGCCTTCTAATTCCCTTGGACAGGTAGAAGTCATCAAGTGTGTGGTTTCTAAATTCTGTTCCATTGTCACTCCTCACACACTTGACCTGTAGGGAATACTGCTTTTCTACTTGTAACACAAAGTTCATTATTATCTTTGTTGCTTCATCCTTGGAGTGCAAGAAGAAAGTCCATACAAACCTGGAGTAATCATCCACAATTACCAGGCAGTATTTCTTCTTTGCCATGCTCATTACTCTGACAGGACCAAAGAGATCCATGTGCAGAAGTTGTAAGCAAGCAGTGGACTTTGGTTCTTCTATTGAAGGGAATGAAACTTTGTGTTGTTTTCCTTTCAAGCAAGCAGTGCAGTCATCTTCACACTTGAACTCCTTCAGAGGCAATCCTCTTACTAAACCATGGCTTATAAGCTGATTCATGTTCTTGAAATTAACATGACCCGGCCTTCTATGCCATAGTGTAGACTCTTGAGGAGATGCCTTGGAGAATAGGCAAGGATGGCCTTTTAGATCCATCTTTTTGGAAAGATCTAAGGCATACACTCTTCCTGTCCTGTTGGCCTTCAGGAGAGTGTGTTCATCCAATGCCTTGTCAATCAAACTCAGAACTTTGGATGACAGAATCCGACAGTTCTGGCTTGTGAAAAGGGCAACATGGCCTTTGTCACACATTTGACTGACACTCAAGAGGTTGTACTTGAGATTCTCCACATGGTTAACATCATCAAACCTTATTTCCCCATTGGAAACAAAGCCTTTTCCGACGATGTAACCCTTTGCATCATTGCCAAAAGAAACAAATCCCTTCTTTCCTTGAGAGTAGTCATTAAGAAGGGAGCTGCTTCCTGTCATGTGCATGGATCCTCCACTGTCTACATACCAGATGCTTCTATGGCATGTTGAAGAACCCTGCAAACACAGCCATGTGTTAGTTAGTCTTGGAGACCCAAACCTGCTTGGTTTTGGGTCTGTTCTCAGCTACAGGTGCAGCACTAACAGGTGTGTTTTGTGTGACAGCTTGAGGTGAAAAAGATGGTATAGAAGAGGAACCCTTTGGCTTGGGCTTCCTTTTCTGTGGTTTCAACACAGGTGCATCTAAGTGGTTGACTCTTCCCACTAGCTGCTGAACCATCATCACCAACTGTGTCTGATTCTGTATAAAGCTTTCAGCTCTTCAGACACATTGGAGTTTGCTGATGATGAGTTCCTATGTTGTACCATCCTTTTCTGAGCAACCTCAGCTGTTGCCTGAGTTATCCCTACCTTCTTTTTAGATTTAGCTTTGGGCTTAGGGATTTCAGGCTTGGATGTTGCTAATACAAACTTGGTTTCAAACTCATTCTTCATTTTATTGATGCTCTCAGTAATTTTCTCCTTCTGTTTGAGTTTGGAACCCCTTTTGTACCAGCAATCATCAGTAAGATGATTGAACAAGCCACATATCTCACATGGCTTTTTCTTCATCTTTTGCTGATCATCAGCTGAAGAGGATTTAACTGCTAAAGACTTGTTCTTTAGCTGTTTGTCATCAGTACTAGCAGTTTTCTTCCTAGTGCCTGCTTTCCTGGTATCCTCTCTAGCTGTCTTCAAACCTTTCCTACTGTTAGTTTTCTTCTCTTTAGTGCTAACAGTATTTGAGGTTTGAACTTCAGATGTTGTCACTTGCTCTCTAGTACCTTCAGTACTTCTAGTGACAACACCTGAGTTAATCAGCCTTTTGGTCATATGATAGTCTCTCTCTGATGATGCTGATTCAGAGGATAGTAAGTCACATGATGAGAAGGATTGGTTATTGCTCTCCCCATCAGATTCCACTTCTGCTCTTGAAATAAAATCTTTGGGAGGAGCAGTGTGATTATAACCAATGCCAAACTTCACATTGGAAGCTGATTGCTTGCTAAGAAGCATTTCAAAACCCTTGCATGATTGCACCCTTCGATCACACTCAACTTGGGTGGTTGCAAGAGTTTCCTTGAGGTCTTTGTACTTCTCTAGAAGTACATCTTCCCTAGCTTTATCATCTTTGATTTGGCATTTAAGCTTGTAAATCTCATCATTTTTATCTTTTAGAACAACCTCAAAATCAGCTTTTCTTTTGGAAATAGTGTGCTCAAGCTCAAGATTTTTATCTATTAAAGCTACATTTGCTTCTCTAATAGAAGCAAATGCTGCTATGCATGACTCTGAACAAAGCTTGGCTTTTGCCTCAGTGGATACCTGAGATGAGGCATTTGATGATGACCCTTCAGCAGAATCAAGGGCCATCAGAGCAAGATTTCCAAAAGGTTGATCACCACCATGTTGACCAGCACCTTGGAGTAGTGGTTCCTGACCAGATAGCTCTTCTGGTAGACTACTCCAGTCAACAGCAGTTGGGGTGAAAAAGCTTTGTTGTTGAGGTTGTGTGTAATGATGAGATTGGGAAGATTGGGGCTCTGGAAGAGCATGAGGTGGTTGAGCCGAGGGTGCTTGAGTTTGACCAGACTGAGGCATGTAGTAACAGGGGTAAGGATATGGCATATGACCCTGTGGCACAAAATAAGCAGGTGGTGATTGTGCCTGAGATGGATGGGAAGAACTGTAGGAAGGTTGCCCTTTGTGCTGTGAGCTATTGCTGGGAAAAGTCACAAAGGGTGCAGATGAGTTAGATCCAGATGATCTACACTCTCTTGCAAAGTGTCCAAGCCTTTGGCACTTGTGACACCTCAACTTGCTCTTGTCAAAACCAACTTTGGTTTTGCCAGAGAGTCCTGGGAATTTCCTACCAGTTCTTTTGTAGAACTTCTGAGAGCGGATATTTATCATTGCCATTTGGTTCAAAATATACATCTCTTCTAGATCATCATCTGGAATGCCCTTCAAATCCTCCATCAGAAAACACAAGTTGTCACCACCACCTCCTGAACTACTAACACCAACAAAAGCTTGTTCTGAGTTGGTAGAGAAATCAATATGCTCATCATAAGAACTTTCTGATGAAGCATATTCTGACTCATAACTTATCAAGGCAGCATTACCTTGGACAAAGTCATCAGCGAGCTTGTCAGAAGAGGACAGCTTCCTCTTTTGCTCTATCTCTCTCTCAAAAGTAAGCAACTTCCCATGAAGTTGGGTGAGAGTTAGAGTTTCCAGATCAGCACTGGAGCGTAGGACAATGGTATATGTGTCCCATCTCTTAGGCAATGACCTGAGGAACCTGTTGTTCATCTGGCTTTTGGAGTACTCTTGTTTAACCATCTTTAGCTCAGAGATCAAACAAGAGAACCGCTCATATTGCTGGGTCAGAGTCTCACCCTTTCTATATGAGAATGTCTCATATTGTTGGGCAAGGATTTCCCTATTGTTTGCTAAGACCGAATCAGTTCCTCCAAATTGTTCCTTTAGAGCAACCCATAGGTCATGAGCAGACTCATGATGCAAGAACCCTGAATATATCTCGTTTGGAATGGCCATGGCTAAAATTCCATGGGCTCTAGCATCAATTTCGAACAGCTTTAGATCTTCGTCCGAATATTGTTCAGGTTTCTTCGCAACCTGTTCATTAGATTCCGGGACGCTCACCATAGGCTTGTATGGCCCATGCACCACTGACTTCCAACAACCAGCACTGTTGACAGCCAAGTGGTGGAGCATACGTCTTTGCCATATGTTATACTCGTTCCTAACCAGCATCGGAGGCTTGGTTGCGGAACCAGTATTGTGAGGATCATTGGTTGGTGTTGTCATCTCAGGTTTTAGTCAAAAACAAGTTTAAACACGACAAACGTAACTCAAAACCACCAAAAGACCTCAAGATTTTGGCCGAAAACAGCAGAAACTCACTCTCTATGGCTAATTCTTGCAAATTGCTAATTCGATCAAACTGAGAGATCAAAAGAGCAGTTTCAAATGATCAATAATGAAATCGATCAATGATTAACCGGCTCTGATACCATTTGACAGGATCTCAGCCTCTCGGTTGATCAATTAGATTATGTTTGCAGCGGATTTAACACATTAATTAGCAATTAAAGCAAGAACATAAAAGATATTTCAATTAAAAGCATAAACATAGAGAGAGAAGAGTTCTGCGAAACAATAAATGTTCTATTGGTTGCACGTTTCGGCAATTAAAACAGTATGATTACCCATCCTCTTATAGGCGGCAAAAGGATGGGTTGATGTCCTTTTTCTGACATCACTGAATATTCAAATTACAACTGACAAAAACATAAAACTACTGAAGATGTCAACAACTGACATCTTCTTACAAAAGTTCCTAAGTACTGACAAAACGAAACTACTGACACTATAACAACTGAAGAACATGCTCTTCAGTTGTTGTACAATTACTGAAACAAAATAAACTACTGAAAAAAGAAAAACCACCACAACAACTAAAGAAGACTTCTTCAGTTGTTGTGACAAACTCTGAGTCTTCAGTACTTGGTCTTCAGACTTGGCTTTGGAAGATGTAACAGCTTCGGAAGATATAACAACTGATGACTTCAGTAGATATCATCAGTTGTTGTCCTCAGTCTTTTTCTTCAGACTTTGCTTCGGAAGATAGAACAGCTTCGGAAGATGTAACAACTGATGACTTCAGTAGATATCATCAGTTGTTGTCTTCAGTCTTTGTCTTCAGACTTTGTGCTTCGGAAGAAGATCTTCAGTTCTTTAGTTCTTCAGCTTTTGATACCAGTACTTGGTCTTCAGTACTTGAAGTCTTCAGCTGTTGTTCTTCAGTTCTTTGATCTTCAATCTTTGTTCTTCAGACTTTATCATAACAGCTGAGGCTGGGGCTAATATGCTCTCGAGTCTGACATTCAAGCAAGAGAACACAATAGCTGATGGGAGTCTTCAGATGTTCTCGAGTCTGACATTCAAGCAAGAGAACACTGTAACTGATGGGAGTCTTCAGCAGTTGTTGCAGTGGCATGTGGGACTTAGAGGTTTTCCTGATCTTGGCTCATTGGTTCTTTTGGTCCAATATATATGTAAAGAATTCATGAAATTTTATATGATTTACATGAATTACATTTGCAAGACTTTTGCAGCATGAATTCCGATAAATCTGATAGTTACGATAACGAAACTGATCGTTCGGATCATAGAGAAACAACACCCGAAATAGACCCGGATCCAGACCTCGCCAAAGTTTTATGTACGACGTGCACTAGTAATTATAGGAGGTTATACAATCCAGACTCCTAGAAAGAAGGTACGACGTGGTAGGAAACTTTTGAATAATGAAATACAGGAAACATGAGATCCAAATCCAGAAAGTTTTCCTCCAACATCTGATATGACACCCATGAAACAATCTGATGAATCTAATACAGAAGAAAAAGAAATCAAGAGACAAAGGTTGGAAGAATGGCTAATAGAGGCAACCAATCATATTCTTAAAAGGATTAAGAAGATTCAAAGAGAAGTTCGGGTAATCAAAGCAGATGTCAATAAGGGAAGGAAAAGAGATAGCAACATCCTTACCAAATTATGGAAATGGATTTAGGGAAATTAGAAATCTAGAAAAACTTGTGTATGCTATGATAACTTTAAGAATAAGGAGAATAAGAATATATGTTAAATTATTTGAATTTATGACTACCAAAATGTTGTGTTCACAATAAAATTTATATATATGTTCTCATATTAATACAATTAAAATGTAGTGAAACATGCCGCCAAAAAGGACTACTCAACCAGTACGAAGAACTGCACGAGTTGGAAGACTAAGAACTAGACTAGGAGAAGAAGCTACACTAGTAAATACCACAACCACTAAGAATGAAAGGATTTCTCAGATAGTGACTCAACAACTGGAAGCGTCAATACCACCCTTAGTAGCTTAATTACATTAAAACCTTAATTTTGGAGATGTACCACCTGGAAATGAAGAACTAGAAAATACTGACACAAGGGAACACCCGGAGGAAGAGGTTGTAAGCAGTGTAAGGAAAGGATGTTACTATAAGACTTTCATGTCATGTAGGCGTCGAGAGTTTGACCGGAATGGTGAAGTGTTAGTACTTCTTAAAGATTAACATGTTGTCTTTAATTGTCTTTGTGTTTTAATTTTTGCAATAGTATAGGGACTTATATGTAAATATATGTTACTTTAGTTTCTTTAAGTAGTATAAATAGGATTATATGTATTGTGTAGATATAGACGTTTGAACTCTCTCAATTCTACATTGTAATTCTTGCAACTATCAATAGAAACTGCTATGAATTTTTGCAATTGTTGATTACTTTGTTCATATAATTGTTAATTGCTTAATCATAACATAGAATCGATCCATTTTGAACCTATCAAATGGTATCAGAGCCTTCGGTTCAGTGATTTGGAGCTTGAAACGAGTTTTAAGCACCTGTGAATCACTTGAATCTGTGTTTTAATAGCAATTTGTAAGGCCCCGTTCCCGGGCGCCTCACAATTGGACTATCATTGCACATAACACATAAAAATACATTTAATTAAAAACATCACAGCGGAATAATTCAAACCATTTCATATATTAATGACCGCTTTTCAAAAATAATACAACATCATTACAAAATATCATTCGTTGCATTACATCACAAAAACGTTATTTTACATAAAATGGATGCCATCCAAAATAATTCAAGTAGCTGCCCCCGTGCCACCCTTAGCAACTCTTACCTGCCAACTGGAAAATATATAAAAGTCAGCGTTGCTAAGTGAGTTCTAGTTTTATGAAAATATAACATACTATACTTTCGTTAAAATCTTTCTTTACATTATATGCGATGATGCATCATACGTACAAATAGATAATATCGTTATTATCCTCCATTATCATTCGTTATCTTTCATCATCTTATTCGTACTTTCATTCCATTCTTTTCACTAGCATTCACTTACATATACTTACTTTCATTTCATGCTTTTCATTAACGTTCTCTTTCGTATACATTCTTTCATTTCGTACTTTACACTATTTCTTATTTTCATTCTCATACTTTCGTATCGTACATTACATCATTCTTTTATTGTTCTTACTTTCTTTTCGTACGTTACGTCATTCTTTTACATTCATACGGATCGATGAACAATACCCCGAACATTGTGCACGAAGCTGATGCTGGGCCTGTGGTAATTAAATCGTGAACATTATGCACGAAGCTTACCCGGTCACCTAGGGCAAGTCATCTCTCCCTTTCATTCAGACCAATTAGCAATACCCCAAACATTGTGCACGAAGCTGATGCTGGGCCTGTGGTAATTAACCACGAACATTGTGCACGAAGCTGACCCAGTCACCTAGGGCATACCATAAAGGTCTTGTCAATCTTAATGATTGACCCTGCATGCATCCTTCGGGTTATTAAAACCGCACACAGTTGAGCTAACGATAACATGGTCGTGCACTTCCTTTCTATTTGCTTGCAAGCCATTCTTTCATTCGTTACGTTTTACTTCTCATCTTTGTTATCTTTCACTTTGTTACGTTATTCTTTACGTTCTTTTATACATTTGTCATACTACGTAAAGTAATAACATAATATTTAACGTAATTTATAATATAACATAAATACGTTTGAATACTATTAAAAGATAACACATTATGCATATCATACATCAATCTTACATACTCTAACCCTAAACCATCACATGATCATACTTAAAATGGGTAATCATAGCCCATGGGTCAATTCAGTTCAAACCCTAAAATTTTGGTTTTCCTAAAAATTCAGAATTTATTCTAAGTGTTTGGGCGCATGAGGACTATTTGGGCGTTTCAGCCCTGTTTGGGCATTTTACCACTATGTAGGCGCCTGAGCTTACACTTAAATTATTAAAACTTAGGTGTATGGGCCTTATGGGTGCTTGGACACTATTCAGGCTCATGGGCTTGACTTAGGCGCATGGGCACTTAGGCATTCGGGCACTATTTGGGCGCATGGACTTTGGACATTTGGGAACACTTAGGCAGTTTTGACCGTTGGGCGCATGGGCCACTGATTGGGCGCAAGGGCAACCAACCTTCGCCTAATCAACACAATTCAGTCCCCAAACCAACATGTATCATGATCTAAACTTAGTACTAACATTCTATGCATCATAATGTGAACATAACCATAAATCAAACCCAAACTTACACCCACCCACATACACATTCATACATACACATACGGGTAATAAAACCCATTTTTATAAAAACATACATACATGTATTTTCAGCCCCAAAATTAATTAAAACATGTTAAAATGGGGTTCTAGAACTCACCTTAGCTGCTCTCAAGTTTAAACTCTTCAACTTGAGCTTCTCAGATGATTCTAACACCTAAAACCCACTAACAACACAAACCCGAACACACATAAACACACATAAGCTTATATCCGAAGCATAGGCCGACCAAGAACAACTCAAAACAAAGAATGCTTACCTTGAATTCGAATTCTTCTTCTTTTTCTCTCTAGAAAACCCGAATTCTCTTTTCTTTCTCTCTCTAAAACCGAAAGAAAGTTGATGTGCATATTAGAGTGGCAGCCATGCCCACTTTTGTACCAACTTTTGATACTTTTTGTCATTTTGACACTTTTGACCCCTCAACTTTGGGTTAAATTATATTCCTTTCTTTTATTCACGTTTATTATTTCTTTCTCGTCTATAAAAATATCCGGGTGTTACAAGTCCACCCCCCTTATATAGGTTTCATCCCCGAAACCTGTTATTCCTCAAACAGATGTGGCTAATGCTGCATATCTTCCTCAGTCTCCCACATAGACTCGGACCCCTTTCTATGTTTCCACTGTACTCGCACCAAGGGAACCGCCTTATTCCTTAACCTTTTCTCTTTACGATCAATGATTGCCACTAGTTGCTCCATATAATTGAGCCATTCATCTACTTCGATATCTTTCAGTGGTACAACCATATCCTCGTCTGCCAAACACTTCCGCAGATGAGATACATGGAATGTCGTGTGAATTCCACTTTACTCATCGGGTAGTTCTAACCTATAGGCCACCTCTCCTACTAGCGCAATGATACGGAAAGGCCCTATGTACCTCGATCTCAACTTGCCCCGCTTTATAAACCGAATGATACCTTTCCAAGGTGAGACTTTCAACATAACCCTATCACCCACCTGGTCGTAGCCGCAATCACCTCAATACTTCCCAACTGCTTCTGACCAATATCACCCCAACAAACGGGCATCCTACATCTCCTACCGTATAGCATCTCATAAGGGGGCATACAAATGCTGGTATGATAACTGTTGTTGTACGCGAATTCTGCTAACGGCATTTCTTCCCAACTTCCTCCAAAATCTATCACGCACGCTCGAAGCATGTCCTTGAGTGTTTGGATCGTCCGCTCAGACTGACCGTCCGTCTAAGGATGATAAGCCGTGTTGATGTGTAGCCTCATCCCCATCGCATCGTGGAATTTCTTCCAAAACTTTGATGTAAACCGAGTGTCACAATCAGATACTATAAACACCGGTACGCCATGACGAGTTGCAATCTCTTTGATGAATAAATCCGCTAATCTCTCGGAGGAATATGTCTCGCAGATTGGTAGGAAGTGAGCACTCTTCGTCAAACGATCAACTATTACCCATATGGCATCATACCCTCTCGGGGTAAGCGGTAACTTCGTAATAAAGTCCATGGTGATATGTTCCCACTTCCACTCTGGTATATCTAAAGGTTGGATTTTCCCGTATGGCTTCTGATGCTCCTCCTTCACTTGCAAACAAGTAAGGCACTTACTCACGTATGCCGCTACGTCACGCTTCATACCCGACCACCAATAATCCTTCTTCATATTATGGTAGATCTTGGTATCACCGGGTTGATGGAATATCGAGTCTTATGAGCTTCATCCATGATCTTTCTACATAAATCTCCGTTATGAGGAATCCACATCTTCCCATATCGGGTTCTTAGCCCGAGAGTGTTCTCACCCACCTCTACGACTAGGCCTCTCATCCTTTCAGAGTTAAGATGATTCTCTTTCAACGCCTCATCTTGAAACTCCTTGACCTGCGTCATCACATCAGAGGTCATAATCAACTGATAAGCCTTCACCCGAATCGGCTCGGGTCCCTCCTTTCGGCTAAGGGCATCTGCCACCACGTTGGCCTTGCCCGGATGGTAATGGATCTCGCAATCGTAATCCTTTATGAGCTCCAACCATTGTCTTTGCCTCATGTTCAAATCTTTCTGCTTGAAAAAGTACTTCAAGCTCTTGTGGTCAGTGAAAATTGTGCACTTCGTCCCGTATAACTAGTGCCTCCAAATCTTCAATGCAAAAACCACAGCAGCTAGCTCTAGATCGTGCGTAGGATAGTTGACTTCATGGGTTTTCACCTGTTGGGATGCATAGGCTATTACCCTTCCACGTTGCATCAATACGCAACCTAGCCCCGAATAAGAAGCATCCGAATATACCTAAGTCTTCACTCCCTTCGGGTAATGTCAAGATAGGAGCTTGTGTTAATCTCACCTTTAACTCTTCAAAAGCCTTCTTCTGATCTTGACCCCATACAGACTTCACATCCTTACGGGTCAGCTTAGTCAACGAAGAAGCTATATTGGAGAAGTCTTGGATGAATCTTCGATAATATCACGCCAACCCCAAGAAGCTACGAATCTCGGATGGCATCTTTGGAGACATCTATTGCATCACCGCCTCCACCTTTTCTGGGTCCACCATAATCCCCTCAGGATTTACCACGTGACCCAAGAACTGAACTTCGCATAACCAGAACGTGCATTTGGAGAACTTAGCATAGAGCTTATCCTTCCTCAATGTCTCCAACACCTCCCGAATGTGACCGGCATGCTCTTTTTCACTCCTCGAATAAATCAGGATATCATTGATATACACAATCACTGATTTATCTAACATCGGCCGACACACTTGATTCATCAAGTCCATAAAAGCAGCTGGCACATTAGTTAAACTGAAAGACATAACGAGAAACTTGTAGTGTCCATAACGTGTGCGAAAAGCTGTTTTAGGAATATCATGCTCTTTCACCTTCAACTGATGGTAGCCAGATCGAAGGTCTATCCTCGAAAACCAACTGGCACCTTGAAGTTGATCAAACAAGTTATCAATCCTCAGTAATGGATACCGATTCTTCACCATCAACTTGTTCAACTTGCGGTAGTCGATGCACATCCTCATACTACCGTCGTTCTTCTTCACGAACAAGACCGAAGCACCCCAAGGAGAGGTACTCAGTCTTGATGAAACCCTTATTAAGCAACTCCTACAGTTGCTCCATCAATTCCTTCATCTCAGTTAGAGCCAACCGATACGGTGCCTTAGCTACAGGTTGAGCACCGGGTATCAAGTCAATTTGAAACTCGATTTCGCGATCCGGCGGCACACCTGATAGATCCTCTGGGAACACATCGGGAAAGTCACACACCACCGGTACATCGAACAATTGTGGTGTTGATGTGTCAACATTCTTCACATAGGTCAAATAGGCACTACATCCATGCCTCATGCACTTTCCCGCCATCGCCATCAGTCACCTAGGGCAAGTCATCTCTCCCTTTCATTCAGACCAATTGGCAATATCCCGAACATTGTGCACGAAGCTGATGCTGGGCCTGTGGTAATTAACTCACGAACATTATGGATGAAGGTGACCCAGTCACCTAGGGCATACCATAAAGGTCTTTTCAATCTTAATGATTGACCCTGCATGCATCCTTTGGGTTATTAAATCCGCACACAGTTGAGCTAACGACAACATGGTCGTTCCCCTCGTTTCTATTTGCTTGCAAGCCATTCTTTCATTCATTACGTTTTACTTCTCAACTTTGTTATCTTTCACTTCGTTACGTTATTCTTTATGTTCTTTCATACATTTGTCATACTACGTAAAGTAATAACATAATATTTAACGTAATTTATAATATAACATAAATACGTTTGAATACTATTAAAAGATAACACATTATGCATACCATACATCAATCATACATATTATAACCCTAGACCATCACATAATCATATTTAAAATGGGTAATCATAGCCCATGGGTCAATTCAGGTCAAACCCTAAATTTCTGGTCTTCCTAAAAATTCTGAAATAATTCTAAGTGTTTGGGCGCATGAGGACTATTTGGGCGTTTCAGCCCTGTTTGGGTGTTTACCACTATGTAGGAACCTGAGCTTACACTTCAATTATTAACACTTAGGCGCATGGGCCTTATGGCGCTTGGACACTATTCAGGCGCATGGGCCTGACTTAGGCGCATGGGCACTTAGGCGTTCGGGCACTATTTGGGCGCATGGACTTAGGACGTCTGGGAACACTTAAGCAGTTTTGGCCGTTGGGCGCATGGGCCACTGTTTGGGCACATGGGCAACCAAACTTCACCTAATCGACACAATTCAGTCCCCAAACCAACATGTATCATGATCTAAGCTTCGTACTAACATTCTGAGCATCATAATATGAACATAACCATAAATCAAACCCGAACTTACACCCACCCACATACAAATTCATACATAGACATACGGGTAATAAAACCCATTTTTATAAAAACATACACATATTTATTTCCAGCCCCAAAATTAGTTAAAACATGTTAAAAAGGAGTTCTAGAACTTACCTTAGTTGCTCTCAAGTTTAAACTCTTCAACTTGAGCTTCTCAGATGATTGTAACACCTAAAACCCATAAAAAACACAAACCCGAACACATCTAAACGCACATAAGCTTATATCCGAGGCATAGGCCGACAAAGAACAACTCAAAACAAAGAATTCTTACCTCGAATTTGAATTTTTCTTCTTCTTCTCTCTACAAAACTGGAATTCTCTACTCTTTTTGTCTCTAAAACTGAAAGAAAGTTGATGTGTAGATTAGAGTGGGCGGCCATGCCCACTTTTGTACCAACTTTTCATATTTTTTATCATTTTGACACTTTTAACCCTTCAACATTGGGTTAAATTATTTTCCCTTCTTTTATTCGCGTTTATTATTTCTTTCTCGTCTATAAAAATATCTGGGTGTTACATAATTGTTCAATTAATTGATGATTTCAGTTTTGTTTCATCATTTGAAACATGAATTGAATCACAATTGAGTGATTTGACACCTTCAGATCTAAATTTTCATAAGATTTGAGTGCGAACTGTTCTTCGTTGTTCGAACCCAAATTTCAGTAAAATCCTGAAACTTTTGTTGTTAAAATGATGTTAAAGAATTGATATTTGCTACTTTCTACACTTGATTGAAGAGTTTGAGATCAATTAATCAAGTTTTTGAAAAGTTTGTTAATATCAGGTTGTTACGAAGAGGATGAATTAGGCGTTTGATGTGTTGAAATCATCTAAAAATTCCAAAGTGTTTAGGCGCATGAACACTGTTCAGACGCTTTAGCACTGTGTAGGCGTTTCAGATTGGGCGTTTTAACACTGTTTGTGAACGTTTTAGCACTATTTTGACGTTTTTCAGAAACAAAGTCCCAGGCACTTTCGAACTGTTTGGACGTTTTGGAACTGTTCAGGCGCTTCACCACTGTTTGGGTGTTTTAGAACTGTTCAGGCATTTCTAGCTTGGGAGTTTCAGAAATACACTAAGGCATTCCCTTAGGCGTTTAAAAGTCAAAGTGGGCGCTTCAATACTATTCAGGCGCATCAGAATTAGACTTTTCTTTCAACACTCAGAAAATTTTTCAAAATTTAAAATCCAAAAATATTTCCTTTTCTTTATTTCATTTTAAATCTAAAATCAACAAAAATAGTATATTTTCTTAAATTCAAAACTTAAACTTGGTTAAGTCTGAAGATTCTGAGAATAGAGTACCAAAGTTGAAGAATAGAGCTAACTTCAAGAACTGGTCACTCAGGCTGAAACACCAATTGAATTCTATGGATACTGATCTGTGGAAATCAATAGAGAAAGGGCCTTACATTCCTGTCACCTCTGATGGTCCTGATTGAGGTTTTGTGTATACAAAAGATTCACAAGAACCTTATCCAGAAGATGATTTACATGGGGATGATCTGAAAAAGGTGAAATATGATATTAAAGCGTATTCACTCATGTGTAAAGGGTTACTTTTGGAAGTACTATCAAGGCTTGAGAACTACCAAACTGGGTACACTATGTACAAAGCCTTGAAAGTTATCTGTGAAGGAGGAAAAGAAATTCAAGATCTTAAAAGACAGAAATTGAAAAGGCAACTTGAACTATTTGAGCATATCTTAGGAGAGACCATAAATCAGATGATGAATAGATATGTGCAACTTACAACAGAAATGTCAACTCTAGGGATTAAGAATGATCTTAAAGACCTAAATAATAGACTTCTGAATGCACTTCCATCATCTTGGAAATACTGTAGAGAATGCTTTTCTTCCCAAGGATGAATCAACTCCTGAAGATGAGGGTGATTTACTTATGGGAGCCGTATTCTTCACCAGTACACCTGTCTACTCAACTCAACCACAACAACAGTCTCCTCTAAAACCTCAAATGCCTAAATCTCAAAATGAGACTCCATCTTCTAGCTCTGCTAATCCTAGCAAAGTTAGAGATGTTATAAATATCCTTTTACAGGATGAAGAGTCCAAATCTGCCTTTACAGCCTTCATGGCAAGTTTTCAAGCATACCAAGGCAGTCATTTAACTCAAGTTGATTTAATTTTGCAGGATTTGTTTGAGATGGATCCTGACGATGTAGAAGAGATGGATTTTAACTGGCAGATGGTTATGATAGCTAACAGGACTCAAAAACACTCCTATGCCAATAGAAACTACAAACCTAGTGCAAACAAAACTGTTGGATTTGTTAAATCAAAGTCAAGGTGTTTTAACTGTAACAACTATGGCCACTTTTATAGATAGTGTAAAGCTCCAAGAACACAAGGAGGAAATGGCCAAAGTAGTTCAAACAGTCAGAAATATCATCAACAAGCTCATAAGACATTTCAAAAGCCTTATCAAAGTCTGCCAATGCCAGAACTCAAAGAAGAGAACACCATTGAAGAACCAAAGAAGGCATTAATTATAAGCATCAAGGATGGTTACGACTGGAGTGCTTATGCAGAACAGTTTACAACTGATCTTACTTCTGGTCTAGCACTGATTGCTGAGATGAATGATGAAGACTGGTCTAAAGACAAAGATCCAAAGACAGAAGGTGAATCAGACACTGAGGTAGACTATGATTGGAGTGACAAAGCTGATCCAAAGGAAAATTCTGAATAAGTTTCTCTCATAGCACATTCTGAACAACCAAAGGTTGTGAACTCATCATCTGACACTGAGTCTTCAAATTCTTACCCAAAAATTCCAATGGAAGTAAGGAAGAAAATGTGCACAAAAGCATGTTTTGAACAAGTAGAACACTACAGAACATACTCGTTCAAAATATGCGATAAACTTAAACCAGAAGAGTCAAAGCACAATAAGCTGAAAAGTAATCATAAAATTTCTGATGATAAAATCATATCTCTTCAAGCTTCTTGGAACAAAACTTTAAAAGAACTTGAACTAGTAAAGAAACAACTTGAAGGGATGAAAAAAACTCTTAAACAAGAAAAATTGGCACGTGCAACAACTCAAATTGATTTGGCCAAAGTGAAAAGCTCAAAGACAATTGTTGAACAACTGGTAAAGATAAAGATAAAACATGATTAGGATTCACACATGAACCTATGCCTGAATCTATTACAAATACCTTACCTGAAAAGTTTAATACCCATGATCATTCACCAAAGAATAAAGCTAAGCTTAAAGAATTTCAAGAAAAGAAAACGTACAGTCAATCAAATGTCGAGAGTGAAATCAAAAAGATAAACATTGAAATATTGAGAAAGATTCAGAAAAGATAAAGAATTGTCATCCTATTAAAGTAAAATCTTATGAACCACGACAAATGAACAAAAAGCTCTTTTTACTAAAAAGTGAGAGTGTTATTGAACAGAGTGAACCTGAACAAAAGGTTAAAAAAACTAATGATGTCAATAAAAATGAAAGGAAAATATGAAGAAGAGAAATCAGACACTTCATGTTCTGATGATTCAAGCTCAAATGAATTAATTCAAAACAAAGATTGTAAAAAAGAATCTTCTCAAGATTCAGTCAAAATCCAAAGCACTAAAACTTCATCAAGAACAAGAAATCAAAGAAGAAGAAAAGCTGCTAAAGCTAAAAAGTCTGAACGAATCAATCAATCAAATCAATAAATTCAACTTCAACCAGTGAAGTTTGTGTCAGCATGAACTTTTGGCATGAACACAATCTCTGAAACTACATATAAAACCTAAGATCAAATCTAACTCTGATTTGAAAACAGGTTCAGGTCCTAAGTCTTCCGCTGTTCATAAAAGATTTGTATCTAAGGAGTTAAAGAGTTGTGATCAAGCTTAAAAGAAAAATCCTAAGAATCAAAAGACCAAATTCACACAAAAGAAATAACATATTAACCTAATTACCCCTAAATCTAAACAAGAATAAAATGTTGTTTCCACATCAAGGGTTAATAAAGTGTTGTTTAATCATTCTCAAAAGTATTGTGATATATGTGATATGTACAATCATAACATATCTGAGTGTTATTTTAACAAGTACTGTCGCATCTGTGATATGACAAATCACACAACAGCTGATTGCTACTTTAACAAATAATGTGTATTGTGTGATGAGTGAAATCATAATACTGAGGATTGCTTCTTCAGGAAGAACTCACCTAGGAAGGATTTTGGTAATCAAGGATATGTTAATCCAAAGTTTCAAAGAAATCATAATCTTGGTTTTCAAAATCTACCAAAACAACCTTCTCTGGGTTTGAGATCCTTCAAGAATCAATTCTGATTATGATAATCAGTATAATGTCAGATCACAGCAATACAATCAAGGAAATTTTATTCCACGTTCTGTGAGAATGAAAAATGAAACATTTAACAAGAAAAACTTTTCTAATGTTTCAAATGATAGTTCAAAATTTCTTGATGTTGATCTTGAAAACAGATTTAATGCTTTGAGGTCAAAACATTGAAAACATAATCAGACAGTTTTTCAAAGAGGATTTGAAAATCTAAAATTTCAAAAGAAACCTGATGTAAACAAACTCCATTTCAAGCAGTTTATCATTATGGATAAATATGAAAAGCCCAAGACCATCTCAGCTTGGTTACTAACTCAACTTAGATGTCTTTGCATGCAGGTACGCCTGCGGAGACCAGTAAACACATGGTATGTTGACAGTGGGTGTAGCCGACATATGACAGGCAATCAAGCCTTACTTCAAGACTTTAAGACAAAAGATGGTACTCATGTAGCTTTTGGTGGAGATGCAGGTGGACAGATAACCGGTGAAGGAACAGTATCTAATGGAATTATAAGCTTTGATAAAGTCAACTTCTATGAATAGTTGAACTTTAATCTTTTAAGTGTTTCACAAATATGCGATAAATCTTATTCTGCTTTATTTGATGACTCTTATTGTTATATTTTAAAGCCAGGATTTTAGATTAGCAAGGAGTGGGTTGTTGTTAAAGCTATTTGAGATAGAGATGTCTACAAGTTAGACATGTCACACGTTGATCCTTTAACAGAAACACTTGCCTCATTGCTCATGCATCAAATGATGAAAGCCAGCTTTGGCATAGACTTCTCGGTCATCCAACTTCAAAAACATGAACAAACTTGCAGCAGGAAGTCATGTAGTAGGAATTCCATTAAAGAAGTTTGCTACATCAGATCTCTGTAAAGCATGTTTGAAAAGAAAAAAAACACAGAGCGTCTTATAAATACAAACAGATAAACTCAACTTCAAAGCCTCTACAGATGTTACACGTGGATTTATTTGGCCCTGTAAACATTAGAGCATTGGAAAGAATCATATTGTTTAGTTATCATTAATGACTATACAAGATTTACTTGGGTTTTCCTTTTGCGTGCAAAATCTAAAATGGCTGAATTATTAAAAGAGTTTATCACCAAAGTAGAAAATTAAATTGATCTAAAAGTCAAAATAATTAGAAGTGACAATGGAACAAAATTCAAAATGCTAATGTTGATTTGTTCTGTGTAGGAAAAGGGATAGCTCATCAATTCAGTGCTTCTAGAACTCGACAACAAAATAGAGTTGCAGAATGGAAAAACCAAACATTGGTTGAAGTAGCCCGTGTAATGTTAGCAGATGCTATGTTTCCAATCACTTTTTAGGATGAAGCCATGTCAACTGCACGTTTCATTTAGAATCATACTCTATTGGTGAAAGACAAACAGAAAACTCCTTATGAATTAATGTTTGACAGGAAACCAAACATAAATTTTCTTAAATCTTTTGGTTGTCTGGTTTTGATTTTAAATTCAAATGATCAGCTAGGCAAATTTGATGCAAAATCTGATGATGAATTTTTTCTTGGATATTCACCAGCTTCTAAAGCTTATAGAGTTTATAACTCTAAGACGAATGTTATCATCGAAACGTTCAATGTTAAATTGCTTGAAATTTCTTTTCCATCAGTTGCTAGTGGTCCAACATGATTATTTGATTTAGACTCATTGTCAAACTCATTGTCTAATATGTTTGAATCTTCTTGTGTCAACAGGAAACAGGTAGGAGACCTTGGATCCTTTAGTGACGATTCAGACTCTGATGATATGGATGATTCAAGCCCAAACTATCCGTTTTTCTCATTTGTGAGAGATCCCATCTTCAATTCAGAGAATCATGATCAACAAATTCATGAGCAACAATAAGTTCTTAAATATTCTCATGATTCTCAACCAATTCCTAATAATGGTAATGAGTTTGTGCAACCTGAGTCCGGAACATCATCTATCTCTGGTGATGCAGTTGATACTGGTAATCTTTATTACTTTATCAACTCACCGACTCAAGTTCCAAATTTCAATCCACATTCTTCTAGCCTACTGCATTTGCTCTCCAACTTGAATCAAACAAATCTGGATGTTAATGTTCAAGGTGATGAGATTCCGACATCTCGTATTCACAAGAACCATCCAACATCTCAGATTAT
This sequence comes from Flaveria linearis, assembly GCA_024085815.1. Taxonomy (NCBI): domain Eukaryota; kingdom Viridiplantae; phylum Streptophyta; class Magnoliopsida; order Asterales; family Asteraceae; genus Flaveria; species Flaveria linearis. The sequence goes on from CM044013.1 coordinate 31,512,316, forward strand.
TGGTCCATTGAATGAAAGAACAAAGTAAATCAGACCAAGCACACCTGTGCTTATACTCTTGTTTTCTTTCTCAAATTGTTCCTAAAAACGTTACCGAAGCGTTAAAGGACAATGTTTGGATTGAGGCTATGCAAGAAGAATAACTGCAATTCGCAAACAAGAAGTGTGGAATCTAGTGGATTTACCTGAAGGATAAAATGCTATAGGCATAAAATTGTTGTTTAGGAATAAAACAGATGATCGAGGAATAGTCATTAGAAACAAATCGAGACTAGTTGCACAAGGATACACACAAGAAGAAGGAATTGACTATGATGAAGTATTTGCTCCTGTTGCAAGAATTAAATCCATTCGTGTCTTCCTGGCTTATGCATCATTTATGAAATTCAAGGTGTATCAAATGGACGTTAAAGGTTCATTCTTGTACGGTCCAATCACCGATGATGTGTACGTGAAGCAACCTCCGGGCTTTGAGGATGAAGAATTTCCACATCGGGTGTACAAGCTTAGCAAAGCCCTATATGGACTCCATCAAGCACCTAGGATCTGGTATGAGACATTGGCACAACACTTAATCCAACATGGATGCATGAGAGGAAAAATCGATCCAACTTTATTCATAAAGAAGGATGCTGATGATCTCTTATGTGTGCAAGTGTACGTTGATGATATCATATTTGGTTCTACCAGTCAAAAACTGTGCAATGAGTTTGAAGAAATCATTAAGTCTCGATTTCAAACGAGTTCTATGGGAGAAATCAATTTCTTCCTTGGACTACAAGTTCAACAATCTGCAGATGGTATTTTCATCAATCAAGCGAAGTTTGTTGACAAACTCTTGAAGAAATTCAAACTGCAAGATTGTCAGTCCATAAGAACTCCAGTTGACGTAAACTCTAAGATTGAGCCTGATCCAAAAGGAAAATCAGTTGACCAAACTTTATACAGATCTATGATTGGTTCTTTGATGTATCTTACTGCATCTAGACCAGACATTATGCATGATGTTTTTGTCTGTGCCAGGTATCAATCAGATCCGAAAGAATCCCACTTAATTGCTATCAAAAGGATATTCAGGTATCTCAAAAGTAAACCGACTTTAAGGCTATGGTATCCTTACGAGGGAAACTTTGAGCCACATGGATATACAGATAGTGATCATGGAGGATGTTGTCAAGATAGAAAATTTACAATGGGTGGTTGTCAGTTTTTAGGTCCCCGATTAGTCTCGTGGCAATGCAAGAGACAAACGAATGTCTCTGTTTCAACCGTAGAAGCTGAGTACATAGCTGCTTCAGTAGGATGTTCTCAAATCTTTTGGTTACAAAACTAGCTATTGGATTATGGGTTCAATTTTTTTAAAACACCAATTTACATTGATAACACTACTGCTATGTTCATTATAGTTAATCCTGTACAACATTCAAAAACAAAACACATCGAGATTCGATATCATTTTCTCAGAGATAACTTTGAAAAAGGTTTAATTATTTTGATTCAAATTGCAACTGAAAAACAGTTGGCTGATCTATTTACTAAAGCCTTCTTACCAGGACTGTTTGAGTACTTAGTGGAGTCAATTGGTCTTATTAACCATGTATAAAACTGGTTTTTAAGTTTTTCTCTTAGTTCTTTGAATCTTATCATGATCAGAACCCTCCCTTATCCATAAGGTCATAGTAAGAGAACCTGTCAAAGTTATTTGCCTGATTGTAGTTTGTGTGTGTGTGTTTTCTTTTTACAAAAAAACCAAATACAAAAGTAGAAAACTCAAAATTAAAGATAAAATATAAAACAAAAACTACAAAATAGAGTCTTTCTTCGTTAATTCATTTTTAGGAATGAATCTTTCTTGCAACATGTGAGAAATGATAGTATATTAGTGAGATCAGTTGCATACTTCACTCGATAATAAAGTCTGACATGATCAGATATGATGTGTAGACAATCTCATGCTATTATACTGAAAAAGTAAATTCTTGTGATTAAACTAAATTATCTATGCACGTATGTGTGTTCATCTTAATACTTTTGAGTTGTATTAGCTTATCAGTTGATTGCTTGAAAAGTTACAACACCCACACCTTGTGGTGACATGACTAACCATGAGATCTGTTACAAGCATCATCTCACTTCTTTGTTATGAGTCATCATAGACCTGAAGTGATGAGATATCCTCTATTGTAAGTGATTACAGACATGGATATTCTTCTTTGATGCAAAAGATGCCAATGTGAACAACCCATTCAAATGGATGGTTAGAGTTGATCAAATGGTTATCCATGATCATTCTCTGCTAAATGAGCAACATGAACTCTGGTTATGCATATATGTCAGGTAATAAATTGAGAATTTGTGCTTTCTTGCATGTCTTGATGAGAATTGATCTCTCTAAGTCTTTGTATGAGTCACATCAGGTCATATCTAATTCTACCCTAATCAATCCAAGAATTGAAAAAGTAAGTGAGCTGATTCTCTTGTCAAAAACACTCATTGTCTATCCTTGGATCTTGTGTCTCCTTTACTGTGAAATCACTGACCTGGAACACACTTGATCAGGATTTATTCATTGTCTATGACTATTCACACTTTATTTTATTTTAATGTGCTGATCTTAACTGATATGATCTCACTGCAGACAAAGATTCTATTGTAAATATTAGATTTTTATTTTGCTTTTATTTTGATTTTATGCATGTTTTATGTGTGCAGGCAATTTAAAAATGATCAGTGTGATCTTCTTGTGGCAACTTGGAAAACTTCTAAGTTTGTAAAACTTAAAAGTTTAGGGGGAGTAACAAAAGTAAGAGTTTCTAAGAAAATCAAAATGAAAATATTGAATTGAAAGGATGAAGCTAAATGTTCAAAGTATGTGTGTGTTTCATAATGTATAATTTTGATAATGTAAAATTTTGATAATGACAAGATGAGCCTATAAAAATTTTCAAGTGGAAAAGCTTCTTGCAAAATTTGTAAATGAGACCATTTTTGTTTAAAATTTGAGACTAAAATAAAGGGAAATTGTATTTTGAAAAATTAAATAAAATAAAATGGTTTTAAATGTCAAAAGTGAAAATTGAGGATCAAAATGTAAATTTTGGGAAAATTTCAAAATTCTGAAAATTGTTTGAATATTAGTGCATGAACAGTGCTAATATGTCTAAACAGTGTTTAGGTGAAAGATGTGAAAAATATATACGTGTATGGAAACACATGCGCCTAAATAGTGGCCATAAGTCCAAGTAGGAGCATGATGAGTTTTCAGAAATTTTACAAGTGTTTGGGCGTTTCTCATATCCTCATATGCCTAAACAGTTGTCATACGTCTAAGAAAATTGGTTAAGTATTGTACGTTTCAACATGCTCATGCGTCCATACAGTTTCAGACGTTTTAAGTGAAAATATTAACCAAGTGTTGGGTGTTTCATATAATCACATGCACCTGAACAGTGCAAAAGCGCCTCAATAGTGTTTATGCGGCTGAACAGTGCTCATGCGCCTAACCTCATGCCCCCATATAGTGCTCATGCGCCTAAAAATTTTCACTTAGTATATAAACAACACTTCTCATTTTTCACTCATTCACAATCCCAAAACCCCTGAATTCATTCGACACTCGTTTCACTTCATTACACTCAATCTGTCATCTGTTTCTGAAATATTGTAATCAAACCGGTGTGTACTTGATTGACAAACATAAGTTCATAGTTAAAATCATTCCATTTTGAAGTCACTGATTCATAATCAGTCGGACGTTTCAAATCTGTTTAGGCGTTTTTAACCCTAAAAATTTGAAAAACTTGAAATAGGTGCATTAAAGCAAAACTAAGAACTTAAATTGATCATAGATTGTTAATATACACTGAATTTCGAGCAGTTTGATGTATGGAACAGTCAATTTCATGAACATTGATCGAAGGGTGTTCTTCATCAGTTTGAAGGATGAAGACGAACCATTTCAAAAATTTGAAATTTTTTAATAAAATTAAAAATTCATAAAAACTTTAATTGTTAAATAACTTTGATAAAATGTTAATTGAATTAGTGTGTTTTAAAACAAACATAAAGCAACTTGTATTTAATATGATTTGGACAGAAGTTTTAAAATTCTAGAAAAGAATAAGTACAAGTTGATGTAAAACAAAACTAAGTGTTTAAAACATATTAATTCATTAAAATTTAAAACAAAGTTTGTCAAAATCAAATAGTTTTTAAGGAAATCAAAGTATCTAAAGTTTGTGTGTTCATTTGTGTAGATGGCTGATCTAAAGTTTAAGCTAAAGGATAATGTAGCTGCTTTGCTTAACGAGGATGTTCAAGATGATGTATCTTATAAGGAGATGATCAGATTCCTACTAAGGACAAAGTATGTCTATACTATGTGTTACAAGCCAGTGATCTACTCAAGATTGATCAACAAATTCTAGCACACAACCTCAGTAGAAATTGATGATAATGGAAGAAAGGTGGTGAAAGGTTTTATCACCAATGAGAGAATGCTTGAAGTATCTGAAAAGTGTGTAAGAGTTGCTCTTAGATTGGGACAAAATGACCCAGCTGACTTGTCTGAGCTATCATTCAATGAATGCAGACAAACATTCATGGAAATGGGTCATCCTGATCATTTCCCTAAGAAACAGTTTTTCAGAGCAAGGGTGTATAATCATTGGAGGTTACTCTGTTACATATTCCAACATTGCATGTCCAAGAGAAGTGCTGGATGGAATTCATATCCAGTGGACATTGCATCACCAATAGTTACCATTGCTACAAACAGAAGATTTAATATGGCAAAGTGGATTCTTAATGGATTTATCTTCAACCTTGAAAAATGTATCAGGAACAAGTATTTGATGTATCTAAGGTTCTTGCAGATGATGATAAATGAAGAATATCCAGATATTCATGTTTGTGGTGTTGGTGGTGATGTCATGGAACTTGAACACATGACTGAAATATCATATAAAAGACTAGCCATGATCATAGGAGCTCAAAATGTTCCTATGTTTCAATACTTGAGGGATGTTGCTAATGATAATGTGGATATCAACTTAGATCACTTCCACTTGATAGAAGGTAAACCAGTGGATCCAACTGATCTAGTTGATGAAGCTCCTCTGGTCTTATCTGATGATGATGATGAAGAGAATGATGAAGATGATGATGAAAGTGATCATGATGATGAAGCTGATGAAAGTTCATCAAGTGATAGTGATGATGATGGTGCTGATGGTGCAGCTAAGGCACATCAAGCAGATAGTAGTGAATCTACTGAGTCTGATCATGTTGCTGAGACACATGATGTTGGTGAAGAAACTACTAAAGGAATGACTTATGATGAACCAATGACTGAAGCTCAAGGTGCTGAGGATGCTGTTGCTAATGTGCAAAATCAAACATTTGATTTTGATTTCATGGATGCTATGTTATCTGAGTCTGTCTTTCAAAGCACAACTCCTATTGAATTCGAAGACATTCCAGCTGTTACAGCACACAATGTGTCTGTACAGACTGATGATATCATTGATGTTGATGAGTTAGAAAAGCTAAAAGAAATCATCATGGGTCAAGAAAAGGAAATACTTGATTTGAAAGAAGAAAATTTGAAGCTCAAAGAAGTTATTCAAATGAAGGATGCTGAGATGGTTACTGTGGTGAAAGATAAAAATGAAATCATGAAGACTTTTGATGTAATGATAAGAGATTATGATGTAATGGAAGAAAAATTCAAAAAGCTAACTAAAGAAAATGAAATGGTGAAAGAAGAGTTAGCTAAATTAAAAGAGACTCAAAAGGTTGATTCACCTGAGATTGAGATTGTGTCTGAAATCAATCCAATCAACATTAAGGAAACTCCTACTGTAGACAAGGGAAAAGGAAGTTAGATGAAATAGATGAATCAGTTCTACCTGAGTCTTCATCTAAAATTCAAAAGACCTCTGAGGTTCAGGAGGAAGGTGAAAAGTTTGTGCAAGAGACTATAGAAGCATTGGATGATATTGAAGATGAGTTTAATGATGACTGGTATGATGAAGTGCTTGAAGATGAAGACATTGATGAAACAAACTTTGAACAGAACTTCATACTAGTGGAAACAACTCAAGAGGAAATACTAATTGATTTTGAAGATAGATACAATTTTTTGGTAAGAATGAAGTATAACAGAGTATTCCTGGATGGCTTGACTGTGACTCAGATAAACAAAGAGTATGAAAAGTATATAACTGCTGAGTCAGTAGCCCCAGTGGATCCAAATGAAATAGTAGTGGAGCATGGTGAATGGAATCCACTGCAAGAGAGTATTAATGTGGAAGAGATGCCGAGCTCTGAACTTCACCATCCTGATCCTTATGAGATGAGCATTCTAGCTTTGAGATCTTGACTACAAGCTAGAAACTATCCATGGAAGAGGCTAAAGAGACTTCAAGGTGAACCATTGACGAACCTTGGTAGAAGCTTTCAAGCTACTGAGAAACAATCTAACAAGATGATCATTTTGGATACTGATAATCCTTAATACCTTGAGATAACTAAGAGGATAAGGATGTTAAAACCACAAGAGATCCGGTCAATGGCTCAAAAGAAAAATGTGTATGAGAGAAGGAAAGAGCTTATGAAGATGTTTCCTGAATCAGAGAAACAAGCTTACAAAGTTTCTCTTGATCTGTTAAAATATTCAACAAAGCTAGATCGACTGGAGACTTGGTGAGAAATGTATTGCAGAAAGGACAATCAATCTTTGAGCTGCTAAATGTTATGATTGCTCCTGATTCTACAAACCAAGTTAAGATTATTGCATGGAAGTATGATGAGATATTTGATGCCTTCCTGATTAAACGAGTAAATGCAGTGTGTGATGTATATCATTTTTACATGAGCATTATCAAGCTCCCAGTTCAAGATCTCAAGGAGTTGAATAAACTGCCTTTAATCAATCCAACTGGAGCTAAATGTGGTGATATGTTTGTTGAGCTGTTAAACAGAGGGATAACAAAAGCAACTGCATTCTTGGAAATGAGATGCTCACAGGAAGATAAGGAGTATTTTGATACTTTGAAGAAGAATAGAAAGATTAAAGGAAAACAATCAGAAGATGAGCACTTCTTGATTGAATTTTGTGATGAGTATTTTTAGAAAGTAAGTACTCCAGGATTGAAAGTTATAGAGGGGACTCAAAAGTCAAAACCAATCCTACGATGGTTCTACAACACTAAAAGATTCGAGCTCAAATTAGTCCGAAATCTCGCGAACTGGGATGAGGATATGATTACATTGTTTGGTGTGTTTGAGCTTAAACTGTTACACCCAAGCTATATCTCTTTCCAATCAGTCCAAAAATTTAAAAGAGTATCTCCAGAGATTGCAGAGAATGATAAGACATACTTTTTGTCAATCATTAAAGAATGAATGTTGCAATGGAGAGAATCTCACTAAGGAAAGCGTTAACTTATGACAATATAGTCAAGAAAGATATTAAAGAGATTGAGTTTATGAGAATATCTAGTAAAGGTGTGTTGGAAGTGTATTTGAAAGGTAGTTCACAAACCAATTGAGCAATATGCTAACATTGATATTACAAGAGTATCGAAAGATACACTTGAGGTGATGAACATGATGGAAATAAAGACAAACGAGGCAAAGCCTGAACAAGGTGTCTTAGCAAGCAAGTTTAAATCTGCTATTGCTAAAGCCTTAAAAGAACAAGAGTTATACAAGGAGAAGCCGATGTTTAAGATCAAAGAAGAACCTGGGGATTATTTTGTAGTTTGAAGATGGATGGAAAGAAGAAAGAGGATTGAAGATGAAAAGAAGACAGAAGACTGAAGCAGAGAAGACTGAAGCTGAAAAGATTGAAGCTGAGAAGACAAAGATAAAGAAGATTGAAGATTGATGAAGACTGAACACCATGTGAATCTTAGGGGGGGGTATTGTTAGTACTTCTTAAAGATTAACATGTTGTCTCTAATTATCTTTGTATTTTAATTTTTGCAATAGTATAGGGACTTATGTGTAAATATATGTTCCTTTAGTTTCTTTGATTAGTATAAATAGGATTATATGTATTGTGTAGATATAGACGTTTAAACTCTCTCAATTGTACATTGTAATTCTTGCTATCAATAGAAGCTACTATGAAATTTTGCAATTGTTGATTACTTTGTTCATATAATTATTAATTGCTTAATCATAACACAAAATCGATCCATTTGAACCTATCATGGAACAGTACAAGCCTTACGCTGGCTAGAAGAGATGGAATCAGTACTAGAAATTAGTAACTGTGCTGATAACAACAAAACCTTGTTTGCTTCACATTCTCTTAAAGGAGATGCATAATCTTGGTGGAAAGTAGAGGTCCAGACAAAAGGAATGCACGTTATAAACGGATTAAGCTAGGAAGAATTTAGGAATCTAGTAATTGAAAAATATTACCCTTACAATGAAATAGAGAAAATAGAAACATAATTTTTGGCATTAGAAATAAAAGATGCAGCGCATTGGGAATATACTGATAGGTACAATGAACTTTCTATGTTAGTACTACATCTGGTGACTCTAAAAACAAAAAGGATAGACAGATATATTTGGGGCTTAGTACCACATATTAGAGGAATGGTAAAATCTGCAATGCCAAAAACCTTTCAAGATGTAGCAGCTCTAGCAGGAAGTTTGATAGATGAAATGATTAGGAACGGATCCGTGACCAACGCAAGGATTGGAAATAAGAGGAAATGAAATGGAAACAATTCTGGAGAAAGATTTGGAGGGAATCCACAGAAGAAAGTAATCAGAAACCCAGTAAGGAATTTCTTGGGAGTTGCACAAGAAAAGAGGCCTTAGACGGAAGGTCAACCATGGTGTAACACTTGTAAGAGATACCATCACGGTATGTGCTTAATTATGATTTGCTATAATTGTAAGAAGAAAGGACACATATCCCAAGACTATAAGGGACCTGCAAACCCTAAACCAGTTTGCTATCAATGTGGAAATGAAAATCAACCCGCGTGGTAGAGCCTTTGTGTTGCAAGCTTAGGAAGCACGACAAGAGTCGGAAGTAATAACAGGTACGTTTCTTATTAACAACCAATACACAACTGTGTTATTTTATACGGGAGCGACAAGTAGTTTTATCTCGCATACGTTTAAGCCTTTACTTAACCTAACCTTAGAAAAATTGAAAAGTAAATATATGATAGAACTGGCTGATGGAAAAATAATTGAGCCAAGTGAAGTTATCCCTATTGCATTTTAAATTTATATGATCATTACTTTAATATTGATTTGATTCCTATTGAATTAGGAGGTTTTGATGTTGTTGTAGGTATGGATTGGTTAAGTAAGAATCAGACTGAAATTATTTGTGGAAAAAGGTTGATTAAAATTCTTACAAATAAGAATAATACAATCCTTACCATATATGGTGAAAAACCTAAGGATACTGTAACGATAGTTTCATGTAAGAAAGCACAAAAATACTTCAGAAAGAAACGTTTAGCGTTTCTAGCTCATATTGTGGATACACAATTAAACATGAAAAATTTAGAAGATGTTACTATTGTTAGAGAATATCCAGAGGTATTTCTTAATGAATTACCAGGATTGTCACCCCCTCGTCAGGTAGAATTCAAAATTGAATTAGTACCAGGAACTGATCCTATAGCCAAATATCCATATCGTTTAGCACCAACAGAAATGAAGGAATTAATGAGCCAACATCAGGAATTGTTAGATAAAGGGTTTATATGTCCTAGTGTATTCCCTTGGGAGCACCGGTTCTATTTGTTAAAAAGAAGGATGGAACTTTTAGAATGGGTATCGATTACCGAGAACTCAATAAGGTAACCATAAAGAATAGGTATCTTCTCCCTAGGATAGATGACCTATTTGATCAATTGCAATGATCTAGTTATTTTTACAAAATTGACTTAAGATCAGGATATCATGAGTTAAGAATGCAAGATGAGTATATTCCTAAGACTGCATTCAGAACTCATTATGGTCATTATGAGTTTCTTGTAATGTCATTTGGATTAAAAAATGTTCCTGCAGTGTTTATGGATTTAATGAATAGGGTATGAAATCTAGTTTACATAAATTCATTATAGACTTTATAGATGACGTCTTAGTCTATTCTAAGAGTAAGGAAGAACATGAAAGAAACTGTACCCAAATTTTCAAAATGTGAATTTTAGGAAAGAGAAGTACAATTTCTAGGACACGTGGTTACCCAAAAGGGAATCCAAGTTGATCCAGCAAAAATTGAAGCAGTTAAGAAATGGGTGAATTCCAAAGACACCAACTGAGGTACGACAATTCTTAGGTTTGGCAGGATATTATAGGAGATTTATAGAAAATTTCTCAAGAATAGCCCAACCTTTAACAGAGTTAACTCAGAAGGATAAGAAGTATGTATAGGGAGAAAGACAAAATGAAGCATTTGAACTCTTAAAGGATAAGTTATGCAATGCTCCTATCTTAGCACTTCCAGAAGGAACAGACGACTTTATGGTATACGGTGATACATCACATCAAGGTTTTGGATGTGTTTTAACGCAATGAGATTAAGTAATTGTATATGCATCTAGGCAGCTTAAAGGAAGTGAAAAGAATTCCACTACACATGATTTAGAATTAGGAGCAGTAGTGTTTGCATTAAATATTTAGAGACATTATTTATATGGATCTAAGTGCATAATTTATACGGATCATAAGAGTTTAAAACATATATTTGATCAGAAGATATTGAATATGAGGCAGAGGAGATGAATAGAGTTATTAAGTGACTATGATTGTGAAATCAAATATCACCCGGGAAAGGCAAATGTAGTGGCTGATGCTTTAAGTAGAAAAGAAAGAACTAAGCAATTACGGGTTCGTTCAATGAGGATGGAGATATATTCAGATTTACTAAACCAAATTTAAGAAGCTCAACAGAAAGATGACTTGAAAGAAGTAATGGGACAAAGCAAGCAACTGGCTGCAAGGATGGATGGAGTTAAGATTTAAAGGAAGAATTTGGATCCCTAACAATAACACGTTAAGGGACATCATCTTAGAAGAAGCACACAAGTCTAGATATTCAGTACATCCAGGAAACAATAAGATGTATAAAGATTTGAAAAATCAGTATTGGTGGCCGGGTATGAAAAGGTCTGTTGCTGAATTTATGGAAAAATATGATATTTGTTCTAGAGTTAAAGCTGAATACCAGAAACGTTTAGGATATTTACAACAACCAGAAATCCCTGAGTGGAAGTGGGATCAGATCACTATGGATTTTGTAAGCAAGTTGCCTAAAACTTCAAGTGGATATGACACAATATGGGTTATAGTTGATAGACTAACTAAGTTAGCTCATTTCTTGCCTATAAGAGAAGATTATAAGATGGAAAAACTAGCAAGAATCTATATGAAAGAAATTGTGTCCAGACATGGAATACCCATATCAGTAATATCTGACAGAGATAGTAGATTTACTTCAAGATATTGGCAAACATTACAAAAATCCTTAGGAACTCAGATAAATATGAGTTCAGCTTACCATCCACAAACAGATGCACAGAGTGAGAGGACAATCCAAACATTGGAAGATATGTTACGAGCTTGTGCAATAGATTTTAGTGGTAACTGGGATTCACACTTGCCATAATTGAATTTTCATACAACAACAACTATCATGCTAGTATTGGAACAGCTCCGTTTGAAGCTCTATACGGAAGGAAGTATAGGTCACCTCTATGTTGGAATGAAATAGGGGATAGATAACTTACAGGTCCAGAGATTATACATGAAAGAACTGATAAAATTGGTGAAATTAAGAATAGATTAAAGGCAACATGCGATAGGCAAAAGAGTTACGCTGATAAGAGAAGAAAGCCTTTGGAATTTTAGATAGGAGATAAGGTATATCTAAAAGTATCACCAACAAAAGGAATTATACGATTTGGAAAGAGAAATAATTTAAACCCTAGATATGTTGGTCCTTTTGAGGTAATAGATAGAATTAGTCCTGTAGCTTACAAGTTAAATTTACCTTAAGAACTAAGTGAGATACTTAACACATTTCACATATCTAATTTGAAGAAATCTCTGGTAGATAAGACATTAAGAGTACCAATACAAGAAATCAAAATAGATGAGAAACTCTATTTTGTAGAGGAACCAATAGCTATTATAGACAAGGATGTAAAAAGATTAAAAAGAAGTAAAATTCCAATAGTAAGGGTCAAGTGGAATTCAAAAAGAGGACATGAATTTACATGGGAACGAGAAGATGAAATCAAAAGAAAGTATCCATACTTATTTGAGGTAAAACTGAATGAAAAAGGACAGTTATAAAAACAAATTTCCCGTGTCATCAAATACTGACAACAAATAAATTTACGGGGGGAGAATGTGACGACCCAAAATTAAGGTTAGATAATTTTAATACCAAAATATTAATATCATTTAATTATATATATACACACACATGTTAAGTTAAAGTTCTTAAAGTAACCTTACGTAATACACTTTGTGTTTATGTTTTAGCATGTACATGTATGTATAAATTTGTATGTATGCATGATCTTAACGTGTGCATGTAGGTATATTTTGTGAAATATTAATGATGTCAAATCATTTGGTGATTAATATTCTCTATAACTTAGTTAATTTGTTCAAAACAGTCAAACCATAAGCACTTAAACATTAAAACAAACACAACCCTAACCTTAATCTCGGTTACTAAGCACCACAACCGCCACTACCACTTACGCATAAATCACAAGCATCATTATTAAACTAACACTAAGAACATCATTACTTGTGTTAAGGTGGCAAATTCCCAACAAACCTAGAACTCAAGTTCTCGGCTGATACATGCATCACAATCAACACACACTAATCACACTTTAAAGTGTGACACCTAGTATTCAAGACACTAAGCACACCTTAGATCTTGACACCTATCTCCGAAAATAACAACTAAGCAAGGCTATAACCACACCTTAACACTAGACTAATGATGAATCCTTCCACTTTGAAACCTCTAGGCCACATCGAGTCCAACCCAACCATCATCACCACATAACTCTTGGATCTCCCTCTCTCTCGGCTTACAATCATAACCATCACTCCTATAACCGCAAATCACCACAACCATCATCACCCTCTCTTCCTACCGGCTCTCAGTCCACCACCACCCTCCCTCTCTTGATTTTATTAAACATAAAATACCAACACCACCACAGCCATTGATCACATCTACCATCCCTTCTCCGTTACGGTTCATCATCAAAAGTCCTATATCATTATCAACAACCTTGAAGATACCTTCAAGATCAAGAACTCTTTCTCAAGCCCTGGAATCCTAGAAGCTAAAGTCATCTTTAATCATCTTTAGCCTTTCTTTCATCTAATAACAAGGCTTCTGTAAGGCCCCATTCTCGGGCACCTCATAGTTGGTCATTCATTTCACATAAAACATATTAATATACTCTTCATAAAACAAACAACGGAATTACGTTAGCAAACGTTGTTCTCTATTATTAGAAGATACTGTTGTGAAGCAATACAATAGTGTTCAAGTTACAAAAAATTTTAATTGCATTACAAAACAACAATATCATAACGTAGGAATGGATGTTAGTCTTTCCCTGCTGAGTAGCTTCACCCTCGTGCCATCCTCAGCAACAATTACCTGCCAATTGAAAATGTATAAAAGTCAGCGTTGCTGAGTGAGTTTTAGTTTTAAAAGTATTAGAATACCTTGTGTAATGTATATATATGAAAATACTCTTTTTGAAAAAATACATCTCTTACTCTTGTACATGAGCACACATTAACTATACAACGAGGTAATGATTTCTTTCTTTACTGTATGCCTTGTTCATTTTGTACTCTTTTAACTTTATCTTTCACTGTCTATGTGAACCAATGAGAAATACCCAAAACTATGTGTGCGGGGAAACTGGTGTTGGGCCTCTCTGGTCTATGCTCTAATCACTATTCAGAAGGCTGGCCCAGTCACCTAGGGCATGCTACAAAGGTCTGCTAATCTTATTGATTGGCCCCGTGAGCACTATCAGGGTAGCTAACCCGCATCACAGTTGAGCTAACGACAACATGGTCGTGCACCTCCTATATGCTTGCAAGACTTGTTAACTTTTTAATTAAGTTCCAGTTCTCTTTATTATTTCTCTTTCACTATGTTAAGAATAATACTTGCATTTATGACATATGCACACCACATAAGTCACACAATAATAATTATTATGACCATAGGCACAACTTATAATAATGCAAATATAATAGCAATTAAAAACCCTAAGTCAAACTTGGGTCATACTCTAACAATTCTGTTTTGGTCAAAATTTTAGAAAATATTCTAAGTGTCCTAGGCGCATGAGCACTATGCAGGCACATGAGGGCTGTTTAGGCGCATGGGCACTATTTGGGCAGTTTAACACTTAGGCGTTTGGGACATCCCTGACGCATGGGCACTATTTGGACGTTTGGTCCATACTTAGGCGCTTAAGTCAAAATCCTAGACGCATGGGCTACTGTTCAGCAGTTGGGCTTACACGTAAAATTTTCTAAGGCATTTCAAGACGGTTGGGGCACTGTTCAGGCGGTTGGGCCCTGTTTAGACGTATGGGCTTACTTAGAAATTCCTAAGGCATTTTAGGCAGTTGGGGGTACTGTTTAGGCAGTTAGGCAACCTGTTTAGTATATTTTTTTTTCATATTATCAGTCCTAATCATTTTCCTTACATGTTCAAAGCTTAATAATACCATTCTTAGCATAACTAACACATGGAAACCATCAAGACATCATCATACACACATAGATACATACGGGTGTTCAAAATAAACTTTGTAAAAAAATGGTTTTATATACATTTTTAGCCCCAAAGAATTTAAACAAGTAAAAATACGGGGTCTAGAACTCACCTTTGCTACTCTCAAGCCTCAACTCCAAGCTTTGAACTTTCCAACGAATTCAACACCTAAAAACCCAATAAACACACACCCGAACACACACACACACACATAAGAACATATACCTTCGATTTCTTAGTCAAAACACAACTAAAACCGAACCAATTCTGCAACAAATGCTTACCTAAGTCAAGAATAGCCTCTTGTTCTTCTTGACACCGAGAGAAAGTTCTTCAGCTTTTTCGCTTTTCTTCTTTTGTTCGAATGAAAGCAGATGGGATGTGGAATATGGGCGGCCATATCTCCATATATATTAAAATAGTGGGTTGTTGTACTATTTTACACTTTAACTTCTTCTCCCTTTATGAAAGATACTTTTATTCCCCTTCTATTTTGACAAAGTTTCGGATGTTACAAGTGTACCCCCCTTAAAGAGGTTTCGTCCCTGAAACCTGTTACTCTTCGAATAACTGTGGGTAGAGTTGCCTCATTTCTTCTTTAGTCTCCCATATAGACTCGAAACCCTTCCTGTGCTTCCACTGCACTCGTACAAGTGGAACCACTTTTTTCCATAGCCTCTTCTCCTTGTGATCGATGATTGCCACTGGTTGTTCTACATAATTAAGCCGTTCATCGACCTCAATATCTTCCAATGGTACAACCATGTCTTCGTCAGCTAATCACTTTCTCAAATGAGATACATGGAACGTGGGATGAATTCCACTTAACTCATCTGGCAATTCAAGTCGATAGGCCACCTCTCCTACTCGTGCGATGATTCGGAAAGGTCGTATGTATCTCGGGCTTAGCTTACCTCGCTTCCTGAATCGGATGATTCCTTTACAAGGTGAGACCTTCAACATCACTCGGTCGCCAACCTTGAATTCTATTGGTCTCCGCCTTTTGTCAGCATACGACTTTTGCCTATCTTTTGCCGCCTTCATGAAGGCTTTGATCTTTCCCAACTTCTAAGTCGTAGCCTTGATCACCTCGACACCTCCCAGCTCTTTCTGGCTAATGTCTCCCAAACATACGGGTGTCCTACATCTTCTACCGTATAGCATCTCATATGGGGGCATGCCAATACTGGCATGATAACTGTTGTTGTATGAGAATTCTGCTAACGGTAGGTGATCGTCCCAACTTCCCCCAAAATCAATCGCACATGCCCGAAGCATGTCCTCGAGCGTCTGAATCTTCCTTTCAGACTGACCATCTGTCTGAGGATGATAAGCCATGCTAATGTGTAGCCTCATCCCCATCGCATCATGGAATCTCTTCAAAAACTTTGATGTGAATCGAGTGTCACGATTCGACACGATAGACACCGGCACGCCATGACGAGCTATAATCTCCTTGATGAACAGATCTGCCAGTCTCTCGGATGAATACGTCTCGTAGAT
Organism: Flaveria linearis; assembly: GCA_024085815.1. NCBI lineage: Eukaryota > Viridiplantae > Streptophyta > Magnoliopsida > Asterales > Asteraceae > Flaveria > Flaveria linearis. The sequence goes on from CM044013.1 coordinate 31,528,643, forward strand.
CGACAGGAAGTGAGCATTCTTTGTGAGACGATCAACAATCACCCAGATGGCATCGTACCCCCTCATCGTGCGGGTTAACTTCGTAATGAAGTCCCTGGTGATATGATCCCACTTCCACTCGGGTATATCCAATTGTTGGACCTTCCTGTAAGGTTTCTGATGCTCTGCCTTCACTTGCAAGCAAGTAAGGCACTTACTCACATACTCCACCACGTCACGTTTCATACCCGGCCACCAGTAGTCTTTCTTCATGCCTTGATACATCTTGGTGGCACCGGGATGAATGGAGCATCGAGTTTTGTGAGCTTCATCCGTGATTCGCCCTCGCAGATCTCCATAACAAGGGATCCGCATTCGTCCAAAGCGGGTTCTAACCCCGTGGGTGTTTTCTCCCAGTTTCGTGATTATACCTTTCATTCGTTCAGAGTTGAGAAGATCTTCTTTCAACGCCTCATTCTAAAATTCTTTCACTTGAGTCATCACGTCCGAGGTCATCACTAACTGATACGTCTTCACCCGAATTGGGTCGGATCTCTCTTTTCGGCTAAGGGCATCGGCCACCACGTTGGCCTTGCCTGGATGGAAGTGGATCTCACAGTCATAATCTTTGATGAGCTCTAACCACCTTCTCTGTCTCATGTTGAGATCCTTCTGCTCAAAGAAGTACTTTAAGCTCTTGTAGTCGGTGAAGATGGTGCACTTCGTACTGTATAAGTAGTGCCTCCAAATCTTCAATGCAAAGACCACAGCCGCTAATTCCAAATCGTGTGTAGGCTAGTTGACTTCATTGGTCTTCAACTGCCGGGATGCGTAGGCTATCACCCTTCCACATTGCATCAACACGCATCCTAGCCCAAAATAACAAGCATCCGAATACACCACTAAGTCTTCACTTCCCTCGGGCAATGTCAAGACAGGATCTTGAGTTAATCTCATCTTCAACAACTCGAAAGCACACTCCTGTTCTTGACCCCACACGAACTTCACATCCTTGCGAGTCAATTTGGTCAAAGGTGAGACTATCTTGGAGAAGTCTTGAATGAACCTTCTATAGTAGCCCGCCAAACCCAAGAAACTACGGATCTCGGATGGCGTCCTTGGAGACTTCTATTGCATAACCGCCTCAACCTTTGTCGGGTCCACCATGATTCCTTCAGCATTAACGACATGACCCAAAAATTGAACCCGCGTAACTAAAAAGTACACTTAGAGAATTTAGCGTACAACTTCTCTCTCCTAAGTGTCTCCAATACCTCGCGTATGTGGACGGCATGTTCTTTCTCACCCTTAGAATAAATCAGGATATCATCAATAAACACTATCACTGATTTATCTAGCATTGGCCGACATACTCGATTCATCAAGTCCATAAAGGCAGCTGGCGCGTTAGTTAACCCAAAAGACATAACGAGAAACTCGTAGTGTCCAAAACGCATACGAAAAGTTGTCTTAGTAATATCCTGCTCCTTCATCTTCAATTGATGGTAGCCAGATCGAAGATCTATCCTCGAAAACCAACTGGCACCTTGGAGCTGATCGAACAAGTCATCAATCCTCGGTAATGGATACCGATTATTCACCGTCAACTTGTTCAGCTCTCGGTAGTCGATGCACATCCGCATACTGCCATCCTTTTTCTTTATAAACAATACTGGAGCACCCCACGGAGAGATACTCGGTCGAATGAATCCCTTATCCATTAACTCCTGCAATTGTTTCATGAGTTCCTTCATCTCCGTCGGAGCTAATCGATACGGTGCCTTAGCGACAGGCTACGCACCGGGTATCAAGTCAATTTGAAATTCGATTTTATGATCCGGTGGCACACCTGATAAGTCCTCTAGAAACACATCGGGAAAGTCACACACCACCGGTACATCGGACAATTGTGGCGTTGACGTGACCACATCCTTCATGTAGGCCAAATAAGCGCTACACCCACATCGCATATACTTCCCCGCCACCGCCATCGAAATCACCTTAGGAATTGTAGTAACGCGATCTCCATAAATCGTCACCAAACTTCCATCGGGCGCAACTAGTCAAATCATCTTCTTGCGGCAGACTATGTTTGCTTCATAGGTTGCTAACCAATCCATCCCTATTACTACACGGAATCCACCTAGGGGCATTACATGTAACTTAGCAGCAAACCTACGACCCTTTAATTCTATGACACAGTCCTCCATCACGTCAGTAATTCTAGTGGACTTGCCAATAGCAGTTTCTACATCGAATGGCTCGCTAATACTTCTACTTCTAGCAGACAACTTAACACGAAAAGTAGTAGAAATAAAACTCCTACTAGCACCAGAATCAAATAATACAGAGGCACAAGTTTGATTTACTAGAAACATACCTGACACGACATCGGGATCCACTCTGGCGTCCTCCCGGGTCATGATGTAAGCTCTAGCACTTGCCCTCTGCCCTCCTTCCTCCGGCCTCTTCTTTGCCCCAGAGCTCTCCGCCCTCGGCTTCTTGCAGTCTTTGGTCACGTGGCCCTCCTCGCCACAGTTATAACACTTCAGCACCCTACAATCTCTGGCGATGTGGTCGGGCTTGCCACACCTGAAGCATATATTCAGTCGCAACCTACACTCATCGGTATGCTCCCTTCCACATTTGACACACTTTTTCGACCCTGAGCTTGACGACACCCTACGGTCATCCATCTTCATCCTCTTGTTGTTTGGAGTGAAACCACCACGTTGAAACCTCTTCCCGTTCCAGTTCTTATCACCACCACTCGTCTTCTTCACCCCTACCACTGCCTCTTCCCGTTCAACATACAACCTGCCCGCCAAGTCCACCACCGATCGAAATGTACCTGGCTGAGCAACAATTAGATGCCTGCGAATATCAGCCGACAGTCCCTGGATGTACCTCCTGATCTTCCTTGACACCGGCGTCACCTGATTCGGCACCAGCCTCGCCATTTCGTTAAATTTAGTGGTGCACTGCTGGTGGGTTATGGTTCCCGCCTCAAGTTGCAGGAACTCCCTCTCGATCCTGTCAAGTTCCTGGTGAGGGCAGAATTCCTTGATCACTAGTTGTTTCAGCTCCTTCCATCGCATCTTCCCGATGGCTCTAGCACCCTCAGCTTGGACAATATTGTACCACCAACACAATGTTGAGTCGACAAAAGAGTGAGTTGTGAACTTCACCTTCTGATCTTCATGACACTCACTGATTTCCAACACCGCTTCCATCTCCCTCACCCAGCGGTGAGCAGCAGCATTGCCATTAGCATCGAAGGTCGGGGGCTTGCACCTCTTGAATGCCCCATAACTGCACCCCTTGGTCGTCACCCCCAGTACATCATCATCCTCTTCATCGGATAACACGGTCTCAGGCTCTGGTCGTTCCTCCTCCCCTTTGCTCCCCTTGCCCATTGATCCCCTCCTATTCTCCTTCTCCTTTCTCTCCTCGCTTCTCACAGCCCTGATGACTTCAGTCACTAAAGATGGTAAGACTGTCTGCATGACCTAGTGCACCTCATCTGCAATTGCCTCCCTAGCTGAGGCATTCATGCTAGCATTCTCATTCTTCTCACTCTAGCCATGAACCTCAGGGTTCTCATGAGTCGTCTCTGGAGCTTTAGCACTACTCATCTTCACACATGGCCGAGCTCTACCTCTGGAAGCCTTGGAAGATTTTTGTCCAACTATTTCCTAAATGCTATAAGATTCCTAATGACAGTGGCCTGTTGTGATTAGCCACTAACTTTACTCTCCACACCCTAAGCATTTCCTATCCTGACTACATCAGTATCTAAATCTACTAAGAACACATATGTCAAGTAGCGCACGCATATAATACCAGTTAACATTTATAAAAGGCATACCTGATGGCACGTAGCTACTCGGGCTGACAACCCTCTATATGTCCCATTTTCAGTTTCAGTTTAGGTTTTGAAAATATTTTACCAAATTCACTTAAACTATGGCTCTGATACTAACTTGTAAGGCCCCGTTCCCGGGCACCTCACAGTTGGTCATTCATTGCACATAAAACATAGTAATATACTCTTCATAAAAGAAACAACGGAATTACGTTAGCAAAAGCTATTCTCTATTATTAAAAGATAATGTTGTTAAGCAATACATTAGTGTTCAAGTTACAAACAAAATTTAATTGCATTACAAAACAACAATATCATAACGTAGGAATGGATGTCAGTCTTTCCCTGCCGAGTAGCTTCACCCGCGTGCCATCATCAGCAACAATTGCCCGCCAACTGAAATGTATAAAAGTCAGCGTTGCTAAGTGAGTTATAGTTTTAAAAGTATTAAAATACCTTGTGTAATTTATATATATGAAAATACTCTTTTTGCAAAAATACATCTCTTACTCTTGTACGTGAGCACGCATTAACTATACAACGAGTTAATGCTTTCTTTCTTTACCGTATGCCTTGTTCATTTTGTACTCTTTTAACTTTATCTTTCACTATCTATGTGGACCAATGAGCAATACCCTAAACTATGTGCGCGGGGAAACTGGTGCTTGGCCTCTCTGGTCTATGCTCTGATCACTATTCACAAGGATGGCCCAGTCACCTAGGGCATGCTACAAAGGTCCGCCAATCTCAATTGATTGGCCCCGTGAGCACTATCAGGGTAGCTAACCCGCATCACAGTTGAGCTAATGACAACATGGTCATGCACCTCCTATATGCTTGCAAGACTTGTTAACTTTTTAATTAAGTTCCACTTCTCATTATTATTTCTCTTTCACTATGTTAAGAAAAATACTTGCATTTATGACATATGCACACCACATAAGTCACACAATAATAATTATTATGACCATAAGCATAACTTATAATAATGCAAATATAATAGCAATTAAAAACCCTAAGTCAAACTTGGGTCAAACTCAAATGATTTTGTTTTGGTCAAAATTTCAGAAAATATTCTAAGTGTCCTAGGCGGATGAGCACTATGCTGGCGCATGAGGGCTGTTTAGGCGCATGAGGGCTGTTTAGGCGCATGGGCACTATTTGGACGGTTTAACACTTAGGCGTTTGGGACATTCCAGACGCATGGGCACTATTTGGACGTTTGGTCCACACTTAGGCGCCTGAGTCAAAATCCTAGATGCATGGGCTACTGTTCAGGCGGTTAGGCTTACACTTAAAACATTCTAAGGCATTTCAAGACAGTTGAGGCACTGTTCAGGCGGTTGGGCCCTGTTGATTTGAAACTAAGGCAAAATGATTATAAGTTAATGTTGAGTATTCAAGAAGGCTAACAAATATGATGTTAACTGACGGACCTTTTGGTGACGGATGTCACAGTATCCCCCAGTTGAGAGAATTTCGTCCTGAAATTCAGCTGGAGTTAGATCCAGGAGTATCCTCCACGACCAGATGTGGATACCTGATTTTAATCCGGTCTTCCCGTTCCCATGTGAATTTTGGTCCTCGTTTAGAGTTCCATCTCACGCGGACAGTTGGTATCTTGCTGCGCCTCAATCATTTGACCTTTCGATCCATGATCTCTATAGGTTCTTCAATAAAATGAAGCTTTTCATTAATCTTGATTTCCTCAATTGGTACATGAAGAGTTTCATCCACCAAGCACTTCTTGAGGTTCGATATATGGAACGTATCGTGTACACCACTGAGTTCTGGTGGCAACCTCAATCGGTATGCCACTGGACCAATTCTTTCCGTAATTTCGAATGGTCCTACGTATCTCGGGGATAACTTCCCATTCTTTCCAAATCGTACAATCCCTTTCCAGGGAGAGACTTTAAGTAAAACGCGATCTCCCACGTTGAATTCCAGAGGTTTTCGACGGTTGTCGGCGTAACTCTTTTGACGATCTCTGGCTGCTTTTAGTCTGTATTTGATCTGAAAAATCTTGTCTGTTGTTTCCTAAATGATCTCTGGGCCTGTCAAGTGGCTTTCACCAATCTCTGCCTAACAAACTGGAGACCTACATTTCCTTCCATATAGGGCTTCAAACGGAGCGCATCCAATGCTCGTATGGTAGTTGTTGTTGTAAGAGAACTCAATCAATGGTAGATGGGTGTCCCAGCTACCACCAAAGTTGATTACACAAGCCCTAAGCATATCTTCCAATGTTTGTATCGTTTGTTCGCTTTGACCGTCTGTTTGTGGGTGATAGGCGGTACTCAAATCTAATCGAGTGCCCATTGCATTCTGTAGCGTCTGCCAAAACCGCGATGTAAATCGGCTATCACGGTCAGATATGATCGACACCGGCACTCCATGACTTGTTACAATCTCATTTTTGTACAATCTCGCCAACTTATCCATCTTGTAATCCTCTTGGATCGGCAGGAAATGAGCGGACTTCGTCATACGATCCACTATAACCCATATTGAGTGTTGCCCACTACTCGTTCTAGGATGTTTGGTAACAAAATCCATGGCTATGTTTTCCTATTTCCATTCAGGAATTTCTGGTTGCTACAGTAATCCTGATGGTTTTTGATGTTCAGCTTTAATTTTCGAGCACGTCAAGTATCGGTATTCATACATAGCAATGTCTTTCTTCATACCTGGCCACCAATACAGATCTTTGAGATCGCGGTACATCTTGTATGCCCCAGGGTGAACAGAATACGTTGACTTATGTGCTTCGTCAATAACCAAAGTACGTACTTCTCCCTATTTGTGTACCCATATGCGATCTACAAAATACTGTAAGCCGTCCTCCTTGTAACAAATTTTCTTATCCAGACCTCGAAATTCTTCTCCTATAAAGTTTTCTTCCTTCAGTGCTTCACCTTGTGCTATTAGAATCTGAGCTTTCAGGCTCGTTTGAGTAGTCAATCCTAATGTTCGAGCACGTAGCGGTTTCACGCGTTCCTTGCGACTTAAGGCATCAGCCACCACGTTCGCTTTCCCCGTATAGTTCTTTTCATGCGCATTAAACTGTCATGAGGCGTAGGCAATTACCTTATCCCTTTGCATTAGTACACATCCTAGTCCTTGATGTGAAGCATCACAGTACACCACAAAATCATTAGATCCGTCCAGAAGGGAAAATATTGGTGCATTGCACAACTTTTCTTTCAATGTTTGGAAGGCCTTTTCTTGCGCACGCCCGCAGTCAAATTTCTTTTCATTCTGAGTCAGCAAGGTCAACGGTTGTGTGATTTTTGAGGAGTTTGGAATGAAAGGTCTATAGTATCCAGCCAAACCTAAGAATTGATGTATTTCCGAAGGTGTCTATGGTGCTTCCCATTTCTTCACTGCCTCGATCTTTCCGGGATCTACGTGAATCCCATTTTCGTTCGCCATGTGTCCTAAAAATTTCACTTCTCGTATCCAAAACTCGCACTTCGAGAACTTAGCGAAAAGTTTCTCTTCTTGTAATAGATTGAGTATTGCCCGAAGGTGTTCCTCATGGTCCTTTTCGATCGGGAGTAGATAAGTATATCGTCTATGAACACGATCACGAACTTATCCAAGTAAGGTTTGCACACTCGATTCATCAGATCCATGAACATGGTTGGTGCATTAGTCAGTCTGAACGGCATGACTAAGAACTCATAGTGCCCATACCGGGTTCTAAACGTTGTTTTCGGTATGTCATCCTCGAAAACCCTTAGCTGGTGATATCTTGAACGGCGGTCGATCTTGGAGAAATACGAGGCTCCTTGAAACTGGTCGAACAAATCACCGATTCTAGGAAGAGGGTATCGATTTTTCACGGTCAGTTTATTCAGTTCGTGGTAATCGATACACATACAAAACGATCCGTCTTTCTTTTTGACGAATAAAACCCTTTTCTAGCAGTTCCTGCAATTGACTAGATAGTTCTTGCATTTCTGATGGTGCCAACCGATATGGCGTCTTTGCTACCGGTGTGGCTCCCAGAACCAAGTCTATACGAAATTCCACTTGCCGAGGTGGGGGCAAACCGGAAAAGTTGTCAGGGAATATATCCGGATAATCTCGTACTACAGGAATATCTACCAACTTTCTATCCTCTTCTTTCTTTTCCACTACATGGGCTAGAAGCGCGTAACACTGCTTTGTAAACATCAACGTGTCATCATGCAAGAGATAAGCTTTAGGGTTCTCCCCGATCATTCTTCTTGAATCCTGAGTACTTCCCCGTCTGGCAAGGGGATTCGTACTACCTTCTCCCGACATACAATCTCTGCTTCGTGCTTTGACAACCAATCCATCCCCACGACTACGTCGAAACTCCCTAACTCGAAAGGTATCAAATCTATTTTGAAAGCATGGTTCTCCAATATCATCAAGCATTTTCTAATAATCTCATCGGCATGTACAATTATACCGTTGGCCATTTCTACGGAGTAGCTAGTTTCTAGCCACTAAGGTTCAAGTCGAGCATATTAGCAAATTCAGAAGATATAGAACTATTGTCTGCTCCAGTATCAAACAATATAGATGCGAAGTGGTGATTGAGCAAGTACGTACCCGTAACAACATTCGGATCCTGACAGGTGTCATTTGCTCCGATGATGAACGCACGTCCCCTAGCAGCATTTCCTTGATTTCCCTGGCCTTGATTACCGGCTATGGCCATCATTTGTGGTTGGTTGTTCCCTTGCTGACCCTGCGCCCGATTCAGTCTAGGGCACATGTTCTGGCAGTCATCCTAGCTTTCACACTCATAGCAAACCCTACCATTCCCTGCGGGGTTAACGGCATTAACCGGCGCAACCAGATTCGGCGCCACTCTGCAGTCTCGCGCTAAATGCTTCGGGCGTCTGCAGTTTACACAAACCCGACACGGCATTGCTTGGGGGTGATGAAAGTTGCACCTATTACACTTAGGGTACGGCTTGACATATTCCTTCCTACCCTAAGCCACTGCCACAAAGTTCCTGGTCATCTTGGCCCCTTTGTCAAATTTCCCGGTACTCGGCCTGCTCGCTTCTCCAACATCTTTCCTCTTCTCAGCTCCTTTCCCCAGAACCCTAGTTCTCACCATCTCATCTGTTAAAGTACCAGCCTTTAGAATCACACTCTGAATAGTAGGAGGGGCTGCTACTGTTACCATCACCCGGATTTGAGGCACAAGTCCCTAAACGTACCTTTTGATCCTCTTGGATTCCGGAGTTACCAAATGAGGAACCAGTCTTGCCAATTCATTGAAACGATCAGTGTAAGCTGCGTGCCCAGCTCCTACAATAGCATGATTCCAGAACTCATGCTCCAGTTTCTGCATCTCATTGAGTGGGCAGTACTCTTCGGTGATCAATGCTTTAAACTCATCCCAAGTCATCTGCATTGCTGATTCTCTTCCTATTCTTGAATCTATGTGTTCCACCAAGTTAGTGCCTTGCCATGTAGTGAACACGTGGCATACTTAATCTTTTGGCTGTCTAGGCATTCACTTATATCAATGAGTGCCTCCATCTTCTCAAGCCACCTAGTTAGGGCTACGCCCCACCTTTCCCATCAAATTCCTTTGGTTTGCAAGCCACAAACTCCTTGTATGAACATCCTCGTCTTGTATTAACAATCCCAGTTTCATTGCCAGTAGTACCACTATTCTCAGTCCCTTCCCCTGTTCCTTGGTTATGCTCGTTCCCAACACGATTCTCAATTCCTTCACCATTACCAGCAGCACCTTGTCCTCCATCTCCTTTATCCCTATCATCATTGTCGTCATCCCCATGAGGGTTATGATTTAGGAGAGTGTCGCTCACTTGGGCCACTATCGTTGGAATCAGTGTGGCTAGCTACTGAGCGATCATGGTAGCTATATCGGGGTTTCCAGTCCCCTGGTTGTTACCGGCGGGACCACCACCTGTTCATGGTGTCCTGCCTCTACCTCTTCCTCTGCCTCTGCCCCTTGGGGCCTCACCTTCGTGACTTATACTGCGGGTGATTCTTTGAGGCGGCATTTTCTAATCATAAAAGGAGTAAACATGTAAACTTTTGCCACTTTAAGATACATTATTAATTCCACTCATCAAGTTCCAACATTTCATGCTCCAGTTAATCAAGATCATCACGTAGCCCAGCTTAAGCACATTCTTAGTATATCGGTGATGCTTATATATAAGGTTCCCCGTAGCGTTCCCACCACATCTGCGATATACCGAGAACGATGCTTAAACCGGTTACATGACGTCCGATTATTCTCAACATCATCCCAATGAACACGTAATGCATGTGTAAGGAGTATCATCACTCTTTTATAACTCTTTGAAGTCCACATTCATTCTAAGCATTTAGTCAGTTCCATAGTTACTGAAATGCTAGACATAGCAATGTTTCATAGGGAATAAGACTAATATCATAATTGAAATCCCATGAAGGCTCCAAGTAGAACAGGACTTAAGTAATAGTAGAGTTTATAAATGTTTCATCATTATTAACAAAGTCTAACTAGAATTATGATTCTAGTGTCCTAAGGTATCAAATGGAAGACTTGTACTAACCATGATCGTTATCTCATGGTAAGATTCGCCAGGCTTTACATGCACTGCAAATTGTAATTACGTGTACACCCGTAATTGTAATTTGCCTTGCATGGTCCCCCTCAGCTTCACCTACCCAAGTTAACATCACAGTGTTGACACCATTCATCATACACAGATTGTGTAAGTTCTCATGTCCATGAACCAATAGTATTCCAATAGTAGTCCGTCATAACAAATAGAATCCAAGCACATAATCTCAATTAGTCTAACAAAAGTTTCCTATCCCTTCTTCTTTCGAGACCTCAGGCATAACTATCTCAGGGTCGGACTCAATATCCGAGATCAACGCTTCGCGTGATCTGTGAAGATCCCTTCAGGTTGGGTATCCGAACCTAATAGTAAAATGTGGCGCGCATGGGAATGGTAGATCCAGTAGAAAACATCCCACAAGGAAAGAGTAAGGGTAATAGTGCTTTCCTCAGGGTGATCAGATAACAAGACATAGAGATAAAGAACAAGTATAGAAGGAACATACATGCAATATCGGATGCATGCAAACCCTAGCTTGCATTCTACATGAAGGTTCCTAGGTTATAGTTTAGGTCAAGTGATTTGCCTAATTCTCTATAGCCAATGGCTCTGATACCAGTCTGTCACACCCCCGCTAAGAGCGGAAACATGTGGAATGTAACGAGACGGGATCGTCATAACACATTGTAATCAATAGAGATGTAAAATAGACATGTATAGAATGAATGACGTGTCATGACGACACCCAGCACAAAGGAGACTTGTGTCGTGTCTAGTCAATAACCACGACTACATAGCCATAAGTGTTAGCAAAAGCATCAACATTGTAAATAAATTCCCACAACCCAGGAACAAGTATCCAAAAGTATAATTGTGTGTAATCAGACCAACAATGTCAAGTAATGTTTGTCAAGTATTGTATAGTCTCAAAAATGCATCCTAGGATCTCCACTAAGGCAGCACTCCTAGTATCTTCAATTAACTGTATCACCTGAAAAGATATGCTTAAAATGGTCACAAAATTGTTGGTGAGCTCGCCGGTTTAATAGTAAATAAATTGATGTTGTGTAATAGTTTTGCGGGATATCGTAATTGCAGTTATAAGTAAGCAAAATCACATGACACATGAGCCTCATAACCAAACCTATGACATACACACAGAAATCTGTCGGAATATATTCACCCTAGGGCCCGTTTCTGACCACTGTTGGTACCAACTAGTATACCAACAAACGAGGGTGGTGGTGTCAACCCAGTAGTACTACCAATACCTAACTGTCGGTTCCAACACCGGAATTAAATGGTTGTGAATAAAGTACCACACAGTGAACTCATGCACGTATCAGATAAATACTTACATTACAGCGACACGATAATTCCAAGAATGTAAGTTGTACAGCATAAAAATGGTGAGCATACTTTTCCCCTAAGTTTGTAAATAATTGATGAATTGTGTACACATAAAAAGGGGCCACGAAACTCACTTGATTGATGATAGTAGTAGATGAGTAAAGAATCCAAAGGATGAAGCAACGATCGTTCAAACACCTATTATTAATTATTGTTAAGTATTAAGGAATAGCTTAAAAGATTAAGTGCGTTCGGTCGGTTCGGGTTGGATCGGTCACGCGTCACACACACATACAAGCAGGCACACGTATTAGACCTTATGTAGATCCACATACTTGGAATCGTCATCATTGCCAATGATATTAGTGTAAGGGTTTCATTGTTGTTAGAGAGGTACTTAGTAAATATTAGTAGTTACCAATATTAGTCCTGATAATCGTGAAAATGTTAACATTGGTTATATTTGTGATAATATTAGTAATACTCGTAGTCTTAACATTAATAGCAATGGTAACCGTGTCAATGTCACCTTAACCTCACATGGTCTGTACATACTGCACACAAGGATTGCATTCATTCACAAACAAAACATTCAATCGCACGAGTTAACCCTCATTCGTACGAATGAACCTCCATTCGTGCGATTCGCCATTCAGTCGCATGACACAATACTCATTCGCACACACATGTTCAGTCATACACACACATTCACATGGCACAACATTCATACGCACACACTCCCATTCGCACGACACAATGTTCATTCGCACACACACTCATTCGCGTGACACACTCAATCGCACGCATACCTTCAATCGCACATGCTCATTCGTACAAAGCAAACTCAATCGCATACACACATTCATTCGCATGACTCAATCACATACGCACGTTCATTCGCATGACTCAATCGCATACACACGTCCATTCGCATGACTTAATCGCACGACTCAATCGCACGACTCAATCGCACACCTACATTCAATCGCACACAGTCGCACAGACAGGGCTCAGTCGCATACGCAGGTCACAGGGGTGCCGGAGTGCTCACAATAGCCTTCGGCCTCTTGACCACTCAAATGGCACCATAACATGTTTAGGAGTTGATTTCCAACCCGTTTTTAGAAATTGATGCACTCAAAGGGTTCTCAACTGAGCTCGTTCGCTCGGGAACACCAAAGACCCGAATCCGACGCAAGAAACATGGAAATAGATGAATTGAGTAGCGATGTGGTCGTCTACCTACGTAGGGTCGACTTTGGGCGACCTATAGCAGCGATTTGGCCGTAGAAATCAGTGAAAATGGAGCCGAGATAGGGAGAAGAGGCGGTTGGTGGTTGTAGGGTTTGGGTAAAATGGGTGAGGGTTGTTAAAGGGGGTTTTTATACCCTTTCCAAGTTTGTAAGTTTGGCTACTTTGGTCCCTGGACTTCCAAGGCATATGAATCTTCAAGTTTAGTTAATTACAATTCGGGCCCTCTACTTTGTTATTCATTTTATTAATAGTGTGTTAATAGGGTTTGTAACATCAATAATAATAACAATATTACTAATAAGTTGTGGGATTGTCTCATAGCTATCTCCACCTGGAACACCACAACACAATGGTGTGTCCGAGAGGAGAAATCAAACTCTATTGGATATGGTTCGATCTATGATGGCTAAAAGCTCATTGCCTCTATCATTTTGGGGTTTCGCTTTGCTCTCTACGGCCCGTATTTTGAATATGGCCCCAACCAAGAAAGTGGAAAAGACACCTTTTGAAATATGGCATGGAAGGGTTCCATCTCTATCATATCTAAAGGTGTGGGTTTGTGAGGCTTATGTTAAGACTCCCACCTCAAACAAGTTAGAAAGTCATTCCACTAAGTGTAACTTCATTGGATATCCTAGAGATTGTATGAGATATTATTTCTATGATCCATTGAAACAAAAGGAGTTTGTTGCCAAGAAGGCTGAGTTCTTGGAAGCTAAGTTTCTTATGAAAGGAGCTAGCAATAGAACTGTGGATGTTGAAGAGGAGCAAGAACCACAACCCGATACACGTTTGGTTGACACTGGCACTCAAGATGAGGATGTTGAGGATGATCAAATGGTTGATCAATTATAACACCCAGTTATTTTTATAAGACTCAAACAAAAGAATAAAGTGAAAGAAAAAGAATGAAGAAGAAAGAAAAGAAATAAAGCCCAAAGTCAAGGGACCAAACTTACCAAAATAGGAGAAAGTTTGGAAGAGTGGGGATTAAGAGGGGAGGGCAGCCCACACCCTCCCCCACACTTGTGAAAATCAGCCAAAGAGAGAAGAGAGGAGAAAATAGCCAAAAACTTCGGGTTTTCTTGCGAATCAAGGTGCAAGAGTCGAAGTCGAGTGGGTTAGATTGAAGCTCTACTCGACGGTGTTGTTTGTGTGAGTTCTAGGACACCTCTTTTACTTGTTTTCAACTGATTTGGGGCTGGAACACATAGTGAAACCCGTTTTTGAAGTGTGTGTGTGTTGACCCATGTGTATGTGTTGTGTATGATATGATTAGGCTTTGATTTCAAGCTTGTGTGTGCTTGAATGGTGTTGTGGTATGTGTTTCTAAGGTTTAGGATGGTTGAATCAAGCTTAGAATAGGTTTAGGAGGGCTTGGAGGCCGAAAATGGCAGATTGGGTTCGGGATGAACAACATTCTACACACAGCTAGGGCTATGCGATTGGAGGTCATGAGACCAAAAGGAATGCAACTGAGGTCCATACGCATACGAGTCGTGCAACTGAGGTCCATACACATGTGAGTCGTGCGACTGAGGTCCATACGCATGTGAGTCGTGCGACTGAGGGTCATTCGCATGGGAGTCATGCGACTGAGGTTCATCCGCATTAGTGTCCATTCGCATAGGGTCCAATCACCTTATGTTCATTCGCTTAAGTGTTCAGTCTCCTGGGAGGCCATGCGACTGAAGGGTGTCCATATGCCCAAATAGGGCTCGGGTGCTCGAGAGAACATAGTTCAACCTTCTAACTTTCAGGGAGATGTGTGAGGTAAGCTTTAACTTTGGAGGTTCTCGAGGGTTCGTGTAAGTTGACTTTCAAGGTCATAGACATTATCATGGTCATGATGATTGATGTTTATGCATGATGGTATGTATGATGTATGTTATGTATGTATGATAGTGCCGTGTATGGATCAGTTTGTATGATTATTTTCCCCCTGGCTTTTCGTTGAATGTTAATGAATAAAACGAAAGTATTATGTAACGTAAAGTGGAAGATAATGAAAAGAGGGACATAATGAAAGAATGCATGCATTAACGAATGAATGAATGAAAGTAAGAAAGGCTTGCAAGCAAATGTATGGAGGTTCACACCTAATGAAGGGTGTTAGCTCAACTGTGTGCGGGTTAGCTACCCCAGAGGAATGCACACTGGGGTCCAATCCTCATGATTGACCATATGTATGGGATCCTTGCCGCTTGCCCTAGGTACTGGAGTCAGCTTCGTGCATAATGTTTGAGGTCTATGAAAGACCTCAGGCCTAGTAACCAACTTCGTGCATAATGTTTGGGGTATAGCACATGGCATTGATCCGGAATGAAAGAGAAAAGATAAGTGGTGAATGTACTTGCCCTAGGTACTGGAGTCAGCTTCGTGCATAATGTTCGTGGTCTATGAAAGACCTCAGGCCCAGTAACCAGCTTCGTGCACAATGTTTGGGGTATTGTACATGTTATCGAAAGTAATGAACGTACGGATGAAAGTAAGAATTTATGAATGAATGTGAACGAAAGTAATGAATGTGAATGATAATGATGTACATTGACTGAACGAAAGTTAACGAACGATTGATGAAGATAATAATGATATTATCTATGTGTACGTATGATGCTTGATCGCGTAAGAATGTAAAATATGGTTTTAATCGAAATTAAAGTATGTTTTACTTTAAAACTAGAGCTCACTCAGCAACGCTGACTTTTTATGTGTTTCTAGTTGGCAGGTAATGTTGCAGAGGATGGCACGGGGCGGCTACTCGGCTCTTTTTGGATGGCATTCTTTTGTATAATGTTTTGCATTGTAATGCGAACAAATGATGTTTTGTAATGAATGTTGTATTAACTTGCAAAAGCATTTAAATTGAATGAAAAGTTATTCCGCTGCAACGTTCTATAAAGGTTAATGTATAAGGATATGATCAATGTTTGATGATTGACCTGCTGTGAGGTGCCCGGGAACGGGGCCTTACAAGTTGGTATGAGAGCCAATGTTTAAGTGAAACGGGTAAATTTTCAAAATAAACCTAAACTTAAACTAAAAATGGGACGGAAAGGGAAGGGATGCCAGTCTGAGTAGCTGCGTGCCATCAGGTATTTTCTTAATGTTAACCGGTATGTGCGCATGTTATGTGGTTTATGTGTTGCTGGTAGATTTAGATACTGATATAGTCTGGACAGGTAATGCTCGATGTATGAAGAGTAAAGTAAGTGGCTAATCATAACTGGCCACTGTAATTAGGGACTTACTATAGTTGACATAAACTGAGATGTTCCCTTGAATGACGTGTTGGTGTTTGAATCTTTTAGTGTGTGTTAGAGGATGGCCGGTGGTAGATCATCTAAAGCTTCACGAGGAGGAGTACGTGAAGGACGTGGTGCTGAACCACGGGCCATAAGGGGAAGGCCCGGGGTTTAAAAGGTGGTCCATGAAGAACCCGAGACCCCTGATCCGGAGGGTGGAGATGAGAGCACCAATTTGAGAGCCTCAGTAAAGGAGGCTGTTATGGAAGAAGTTCATCAGGTCATGCAGACGATCCTACCGTCTGCGGTGACCGAAGTGATGAAGGTTGTACGGGAAGGAGAACGGAAAGAGAGGAACAGTTCCTCGGGAGGACGGGAGCAACCGGAAACTGAGACAGTTCTCTCCGATGACGAGGAGGAGGAAGAAGAGCCTGTGCAGGAGCCGGCATGAAGCTGTAACTACGGGGCATTTCAAAGGTGTAAACCCCTACTTTTGATGGTAATGGCACTGCTGCTGCTGCTCACCGATGGGTGAGGGAAATGGAAGTTGTTCTAAATATCAGCGAGTGCCGAGAAGACCAGAAGTTGAAGTTTGATGCCCACTCATTTGTGGACTCGGCTCTATGTTGGTGGGACAATATTGTCCAAGCCAAGGGTAGCCGGGCAATTGGAAGAATGAAGTGGGTAGAGCTGAAAAGGTTGGTAATTCAGGAGTTCTGTCCTCACAAGGAAATGGATAAGGTAGAAAGGGAATTCCTGCAACTGAAGGCGGGAACAATGACACACCAACAATACACCATCAAATTCAATGAGATGGCACGGCTGGTGCCGGATCAAGTGGCACCTCTATCACGGAAGATCAAGAGGTATATTCAGGCTTGCCGGCGGATGTTCGTAGGACATGATCACTGCCCGACCGAGTACGTTTAGGTCGACGGTTGATTTGGCGGGAAGGTTTTATGATAAACAAATGGTGGTGGTGTCTGAAGCTAGTAAGAAAGGTGGAGCTGACCGGAACTGGAATGGGAAAAGGTTTGGTCGGGGTGGTGCCCCGACGAGTAACAAGAGTGCATGGGTGGATGACCGTCGTGGGGTCACATCTGGTACGGGGGTGAAGAGGTGTGAAAGGTGTGGGAAGGAGCATACCGGCGAGTGTAGGTGTGGATTGAATGTGTGCTTCAAATATGGGAAGCCAGGTCATATGGCACGGGAGTGCAAAGCGGGGAGATGTTTTAACTGTGGCGGGGAGGGCCACATGAGAAGAGACTGCAAGAAGCCAAGGGCTGAAGGTTCGGGGGTGAAGAAGAACGGAACGGAAGGGCAGAAGGAGAGCGCCCGAGCTTTCACGATGACTCGAGAGGAGGCTAGAACGGTCCCCGACGTGGTGTCAGGTACGTTTCTAGTAAACCAAACTCTTGCATCTGTGTTATTTGATTCTGGAGCTAGTAGGAGTTTCATTTCTGCTGCCTTTTGTGCTAAGCTGCCCGTTAGAAGTAGAAGTATTGATGAGCCCTTCGATGTAGAAACTGCAATAGGTAAGTCTACCAGGATTTCTGAGGTGATTGAAGGCAGTGATATTGAATTAGAAGGTCATAAGTTTCCGGTTAGACCATTCACGATGACCTTAGGCGGTTTTGATGTAGTCCTTGGAATGGATTGGTTGGTGGACTACGAGGTGAACATTGTGTGTCGCAAGAAGATGATTGGACTAACAGCACCTGACGGGAATTTGGTGACGGTTTATAGTGATCGGTTTACGACTATTCCGAAGGTGATTTCGATGGCGGTGGCCGGAAAGTGCATGAGGCGCGGATGTAGTGCTTATTTGGCCTACGTGAAGGATGTAGACATGTCAACACCATAATTGTCTGATGTACCGGTGGTGTGTGACTTTCCCGATGTGTTTCCAGAAGATTTGCCAGGTGTGCCACCGGATCATGAAATCGAATTTCAGATCGACCTGATACCTGGTGCTCAGCCTGTAGCTAAGGCACCGTATCGGTTGGCTCCGATGGAGATGAAGGAATTGATGGAGAAACTGCAAGAGTTGCTCGATGAGGGGTTTATCAGACCGAGTATCTCTCCTTGGGGTGCTCCGGTCTTGTTCGTAAAGAAGAAGGACGGTAGCATGAGAATGTGTATTGACTACCGTGAATTGAATAAGTTAACGGTGAAGAATCGATATCCATTACTGAGGATTGATGACTTGTTTGATCAGCTGCAAGGTGCCAGTTGGTTCTCGAGGATTGATCTTCGATCTTGTCACACCCCCGCTTATAGCGAAAACACGAGGATGTAATGGACGGGATCGTCATAACACATTGTTAAGGTAATAGAGATGCGTTAAATGAAGAAAGTCAACGTGTCATGACGTCACCCGACACAAATGGAGACTTGGGTCGCAGTTAGTCAATTGCACGACAAACGTAGTCATACAAACAAAATAAGTATAAATCCCACAACCCGGGAGTAAACAATCAAATATGAATAACAAGTAAAAGTCAAAGCAATAGTCAAGACATCCAAAGTTTAAATAATGCAGACTAAGGTCATCGCTAAGGCAGCATCCCTAGCAATCCTCACTGATTGTTACCTGAAAAGATATGCTCAAAACGGTCAACATATTGTTGGTGAGTTCGCAGGTTTAAATAATAAACAAAACAGATGTTGTGTAAGAGTTTGGTAGGACATGTGTGCATATAGTTATAAGCAAGTATTATCACATGTAAACATGAGCATCACAACTAAACCTACGACGTACACACAGAACTTGTCGGAACATATTCACCCTAGGACTCGCACATGGCCACTGTTAGTCCCAATTAGTATACTAACAAACAAGGGTGGGGGTGTCAGCCCAATAGTACTATCAATACCTGTCCGTCGGCTCTTAACACCGGAGTTAAATAGTTATGTATAAAGAACCACACAGACAACTCATGCATGTACCAGATAATTACTTACAACACAGTAAACACAACAGTCCCAAAATGAATAATTTCACAGCGTAAAAGGGTGAGCGTACTTTTCCCCCTAGTTTATAAATATTTAAGATGAAAATGGGGCCACGAAACTCACCTTGAGTGTGATGAAATAAATAGGCAAACACTTCAAAGAGTGTGAGCAACGAACGATCAAACACCTATAACAATTGTAACAAAGTCCTTAAAAGTTTTCAACGAGAATAAACGTGCTCGGTTGGTTCGGGTCGGTTCGGGTAGGTTCAGGTTCGGCGCGTGATGTGCACATCATTAGACGCACACACACACATATATATATATGGCACACCGTACAAAATAACGTTAATAATAGTGATAATAATACTAACAACAATATTATCATTACTATAAGAATAATAATATTGATAATAAGATTAATAATAATAATAATAATAATAATAATAATAATAATATTATTATTATTATTATTATAATTATAATTATAATTATAATTATAATTATAATTATAATTATAAATTATAATTATAATTATAATTATAATTATAATTATAATTATAATTATAATTATAATTATAATAATAATAATAATAATAATCTTAAGGATGATACAATGATAATAATAATAAGAATAATGAAAATATTAATAGTAACAAGACCTTACACACCTCTCACCCCACCACCATGCCACACACATCATAGTATACACGTATATATATACACACTCAGATCGTGTTCATAACGTACTCAAGTACACACACCCACACACATTAACACACACTGCACGCACACTCACACCCACTCCACACACACTATATATATATACATGTTCATACACAACCCCACACACACATATATATATATATATATATATATATATATATATATATATATATATATATATATATATATATATATATATATATATATATATATATATATATATATATATATATATATATATATATATATATATATATATATATATATATATATATATATATATATATATATATAATACCGTACACACACACCCAAGTACATATACATACATACGCGACACACACACCCACACACATGTATATATATATATATACGCTACCTACACACATAAACATATATATATATATATATACCCACACACACATTACATATGTTTATATATTCACACACACATTACACACACACATATGTATACATATATACTCACGGTGCACACATATATACAAATATATGCATACACGTACACGGCGCACACATATGCATATGTATATGCACGCAACATACACACATACATCTATATATATACACCCTGCTACACACATATACAAGTATATACACACATACATGGTTCACACAAACACAACATATACATATATCTACACCCGTACATATACATGCGGTACATATACACATTCGCATATACATATACTCGCACACAGCAGCCTTCGGCTGCTCTGTTTGGCTTCCTCCGCCCACACAAGTGCATACACCACACACATACATACACGGTGACATACATTCAAATATATACAAGCATATATACACACAGGTAAATACATACGCATATACATACGTGCACAATGGCCGCGTGCAGGGCCACAACGCAGCCCAATTCAACCGAACAAAACATGTAATCGAAACGTAACGATACGAAACGAGACCAAACGAAAACTACGACAACCGGTTACCTTTGAAATGCGACGACGGAGGGACGACGACGTTAAGCGGTGGCTCACGGCGGACGGACGGTGGTGTAGCGGCGGTGTACGGTGACGGCAGGGAGGGGTGTCGTGATTTTAGGGTTCGGGAGGTTGAAGAATGAGTTTTCCCGACATATATATGTATGTTTTGATTATTTACACTTTGGCCCCTATACTTCTAATTAATTATTCCCTTGAGTTTGCTTTATTTACAATTTAGACCCTAACTTTAATAATAATAATAAAATATTAACAATAATATTGTTATAAATAAATATAATAATAATAATACTAATAATAATATTAGTATTAATTACACTAATTAGTATATAAATTTTATTAATTATCATTTATATAATATTTGATAAATTGAGATTATTATAATATTAGGGTTGACACGAAACGAATATACGAAAGTTCGTTTCGAAACGGATTAATTACGCAAAATAATAAACGTAGGGAAAGAATTAACGAGTTTCGAGTCAACTAACGGACCTGATAGTGACGGATGTCATAGATCTGGTTACCATCAGCTGAAGGTAAAGGAGCAAGATATCCATAAGACAACATTTCATACGCGTTATGGACACTACAAGTTTCTCGTTATGTCTTTTGGTTTGACCAACGCGCCGGCTGCTTTTATGGATTTGATGAATCGAGTGTGTCGGCCGATGTTGGATAAATCAGTGATTGTGTTTATCGATGATATCCTGATTTACTCAATGAATGAAGAAGAGCATGTCGGTCATATTCGGGAGGTGTTAGAAACGTTGAGAAGGGAGAAGTTGTATGCCAAGTTCTCCAAATGCTCGTTTTGGTTGCGCGAGGTTCAATTCTTGGGTCACGTGGTGAATCCGGAAAGGATTATGGTGGATCCGGCAAAGGTGGAAGCGGTGATGCAATGGAAGTCTCCAAAGACGCCATCCGAGATCCATAGTTTCTTGGGTTTGGCGGGTTACTACCGAAGGTTTATTCAAGACTTCTCTAAGATCGCTTCTCCACTAACCAAGTTGACCCGGAAGGATGTAAAGTTTGTGTGGGATCAAGCTCAGGAGAAGGCATTTGAGGAATTAAAGGCAAGGTTGACCAAAGCTCCTGTATTGTCATTACCTGATGGAAGTGAAGATCTGGTGGTTTATTCTAATGCTTCCTAGTCGGGGTTAGGGTGTGTGTTAATGCAGAGAGGAAAAGTTATAGCCTACGCATCCCGACAGTTGAAGGTTCATGAGGTTAACTATCCTACTCATGATTTGGAGCTAGCAGCAGTGGTCTTTGCGTTAAAGATTTGGAGGCACTACCTGTATGGGACGAAGTGCACCATATTCATTGACCACAAGAGCTTTAAGTACTCCTTCGATCAAAAGATTTGAATATGAGGCAAAGAAGATGGCTGGAGCTAATAAAAGATTATGATTGTGAGATCCACTATCATCCAGGCAAAGCCAACGTAGTGGCGGATGCCCTTAGCCGAAAGGAAAGACCCGAGCCGATTCAAGTGAAGGCGTACCAGCTGATTATGACCTCTGATGTAATGAAGCAAGTCAAAGAGTTTCAAGTTGAGGCATTGAAAGAAGATCATCTTAACTCTGAAAGAATGAGAGGTCTGGTTATGAATTGGGCAAAAACACACTTGGTGTTAAAACACGATTTGGGCGGATGTGGATTCCTCGTTTTGGGGATCTACGCGTGAAAATTATGGATGAAGCTTATAAGACTCGATACTCTATTCATCCCGGTGCTACAAAGATGTATCAAGACATGACGAAAGACTATTGGTGGCTGGGTATGAAGCGTGATGTGGTGGAGTATGTGAGTAAATGCCTTACTTGTTTACAAGTGAAGGCCGAGCACCAAAAGCCGTATGGGAATATTCAACCGTTGGATATACCAGAGTGAAAGTGGGAGCATGTCACCATGGATTTCATTATGAAGCTACCGCGTACCCTGAAAGGGGATGATGCTATATGGGTGATTGTTGATCGTCTGACGAAGAGTGCTCACTTTCTATCGATCCGCAAGACATATTCATCCGAGAGGTTGGCGGACCTTTTCATTAAGGAGATTGTGACTCGTCATGGTATGCCGGTTTCTATTGTGTCTGATCGTGACACCCGGTTCACATCCAAATTTTGAAAGAAATTCCACGATGCGTTGGAGATGAGGTTACACATTAGCACGACTTATCATCCCCAGACTGGTGGTCAGTCAGAAAGGACCATTCAGACGTTGGAGGATATGCTTCGGGCATGTGTTATTGATTTTGGAGGAAGTTCGGATGACCACTTACTGTTAGCGGAGTTCTCATATAACAATAGTTATCATGCTAGTATTGGTATGCCTCCTTATGAGATGTTGTATGGTAGGAGATGCTGAACACCAGTGTGTTGGGGTGATATCGGCCATAAAGAGTTCGGGAGCGTCGAAGTGGTCAAGGCTATGAGTGAGAAGTTGGAAAGGATTAAAGCCTTCATGAAGGAAGCCAAAGACAGACAGAAGTCGTATGCTGATAACGACGTAGACCAATTGAGTTCCAGGTGGGTGATAAAGTTATGTTGAAAGTCTCACCTTAGAAGGGTATCATTCAGTTCAGAAAGCGGGGCAATCTGAGCCCAAGATACATAGGGCCTTTCCGAATCATCGCTCGAGTAGGAGAGGTGGCCTATAGACTGGAGTTACCAAAAGAGTTAAGTGGAATTCATCCGACATTCCACGTATCTCATTTGAGGAAATGTTTGACATACGAGGACATGGTTGTACCGCTGGAAGATATTGAGGTAGATGAACGGCTCAATTATATGGAGCAACCAGTGGCAATCATTGACCGTAAAGAGAAGAGGTTGAGGAATAAAGTGGTCCCACTTATGCGCGTGCAGTGGAAGCACAAAAAGGGATCTGAGTCTACGTGGGAGACCAAAGAAGAGATGAGACAGCATTACCCACGCTTGTTCGAGGAATAATAGGTTTCGGGGATGAAACCTATATAAGGGGGGTGGATTTGTAACACCCGGTTATTTTTAGAAGACTCAAACAAAAGAATAAAGTGAAAGAAAAAGAAAGAAGAAGAAGAAGAAGAAAGAAAAGAAATAAAGCCCAAAGTCGAGAGACCAAACTTGCCAAAACGGGAGAAAGTTTGGAAGAGTGGGGGATTAAGAGGGGAGGGCACTCCACACCCTCCCCCACACTTGTGAAAATCAGCCAAAGAGAGAAGAGATGAGAAAATAGCCAAAAACTTCGGGTTTTCTTGCGAATCAAGGTGCAAGAGTCGAAGTCGAGTGGGTTAGATTGAAGCTCTACTCGACGGTGTTGTTTGTGTAGGACCCCTCTTTTACTTGTTTTCAACTGATTTAGGGCTGGAACACATAGTGAAACCTGTTTTTGAAGTGTGTATGTATGTTGACCCGTGTGTATGTATTGTGTATGATACGATTGGGCTTTGATTTTGAGCTTGTGTGTGCTTGAATGGTGTTGTGGTATGTGTTTCTAAGGTTTAGGATGGTTGAATCTAGCTTAGAAAAGGTTTGGGAGGGCTTGGAGGCCGAAAATGGTAGATTGGGTTCAGGATGAACTGCATTCTGCACACAGCTAGGGCTATGCGACTGGAGGTCATGCGAGCAAAAGGAATGTGACTGAGGTCCATACGCATACAAGTCGTGCGACTGAGGTCCATACACATGTGAGTCGTGTGACTGAGGTCCATACGCATGTAAGTCGTGCGACTGACGATCATTCGCATGGGAGTCATGCAACTGAGGTTCATCCGCATTAGTGTCCATTCGCATTGGGTCCAATCACCTGATGTTCATTCGCCTAATTGTTCAGTCTCCTGGGAGGCCATGCGACTGAAGGGTGTCCATACACCCAAATAGGGCTTGGGTGCCCGAGAGAACATAGTTCAACCTTCTGACTTTAGGGGAGATGTGTAGAGGTAAGCTTTAACTATGGAGGTTCCCGAGGGTTCGTGTAAGTTGACTTTCGAGGTCATAGACGTTATGATGCTCATGATGATTGATGTTTATGCATGATGGTATGTATGATGTATGTTATGTATGTATGATGGTTTCATGTATGGCGATGCTTGTATGCTTATGTTGATGTTCCTTAATATGTATGATTATTTTCCCCCTGGCTTTACATTGAATGTTAATGAATAAAATGAAAGTATTATGTAACGTAAAGTGGAAGATAATGAAAAGAGGGACGTAATGAAAGAATGCATGCATTAACAAATGAATGAATGAAAGTAAGAAACGCTTGCAAGCAAATGTATGGAGGTTCACACCCAATGAAGGGTGTTAGCTCAACTGTCTGCAGGTTAGCTACCCCAGAACGATGCATACTGGGGTCCAATCCTCGTGATTGACCATATATATGGGATCCTTGTCGCTTGCCCTAGGTACTGGTGTCAGCTTCATGCATAATGTTCGAGATCTATGAAAGACCTCAGGCCCAGTAACCAGCTTCGTGCACAATGTTTGGGGTATAGCATATGGCATTGATCCGGAATGAAAGGGAAAAGATAAGTGGTGAATGTACTCGCCCTAGTTACTGGAGTTAGCTTCGTGCACAATGTTCTAGGTCTATGAAAGACCTCAGGCCCAGTAACCAGCTTCGTGCACAATGTTTAGGGTATTGTACATGTCATCGAAACTAATGAACGTACGAATGAAAGTAAGAATTTATGAATGATAATGATGTACATTGAATGAACAAAAGTTAACAAACAAATGATGAAGATAATAATGATATTATCTATGTGTACGTATGATGCTTGATCGCGTAAGAATATAACATACGGTTTTAATCGAAATTAAAGTATGTTTTACTTTAAAACCAGAGCTCACTTAGCAATGCTGACTTTTTATGTGTTTCCAGTTGGCAGGTAATGTTGCTGAGGATGGCATGGGGCGGCTACTCGGCTCTTTTTGGATGGCATTCTTTTATATAATGTTTTTGCATTGTAATGCGAACAAACGATGTTTTGTAATGAATGTTGTATTAACTTGCAAAAGCATTTAAATTGAATGAAAAGTTATTCCGCTGCAACGTTCTATAAATGTTAATGTATAAGGATATGATCAATGTGCGATGATTGACCAGCTGTGAGGTGCCCGGGAACGGGGCATTATATCAATACACATAAAACGTTCGCAGATCTGGTAGAACTAGTAATCCACATGAAAGATATAGATTTTTTGTAGATGGATGCTACGTGGTAGATTCCGATGAATCAACCACATACCGTGATGCAATGTCCAATTTGGATTGTGACAAATGGCTTGAAGCCATGAACGTTGAGATGCAATCCACGTATGACAATCAAGTCTGGAACTTGGTTGTACCACCTCTTAACTCCAAGATAGTTGGAAGTAAGTGGGATTTCAAGAAGAAAACCGATATGCATGGAAACTTGGATACTTACAAAGCTAGACTTGTAGCAAAAGGTTTCACTCAAACTCAAGGGGTTGATTATGATGAGACCTTCTCGCCGGTTGCAATGCTAAATTCCATTTGGATATTATTTGCCATAGCTCCTCATTATGATTATGAGATTTGGCAAATGGATGTCAAAACCGCTTTTCTAAATGGATATCTTCAGAAAGATGTCTATATGGTTCAGCCTGAAGGTTTTGTTGATCCAAAACAGCCTAACAAAGTATGCAAGTTAAAGAAATCAATCTATGGATTGAAGCAAGCATCAAGAAGTTGGAATCACCATTTTGATAAAGAGGTAATCAAATTTGAGTTCATCAAAAACGCTGATGAAGCATGTGTATATAAGAAAGCTAGTGGGAGCATCATCACTTTCCTAGTATTGTATGTCGATGACATCCTACTATTTGGAAATGACATTCCAACCTTGGAAGGTGTAAAAACCTGGCTTGGAAGCTGTTTTTCCATTAAGGATCTTAGTGAAGCCACCTATATTTTGGGAATAAAGATCTTTAGGGATAGATCAAGGTGGTTGATAGGTTTGAATCAAAGTGCATACATTGATAAGATCTTGAAAAGGTTCAAGATGGAAAACTCTAAGAAAGCTACCTTACCTATCCAAAGAGGAACGATATTGAGTACGACTCAATGTCCAAGCTCAAAGGATGAGCAAGACAAAATGAAGGGAATCCCGTATGCGTCTGCCATAGGATCCATCATATATGTAATGATATCCACTAGGCTGGATGTGTCATGCGCTTTGAGCATGACAAGCCGGTACCAGCAAAATCCTATACATAAGTACCTAAGGAGGACTAAAGATATGTTCCTAATCTATGGATCTAGTGAAGAGGAACTCGTGGTAAAAGGTTACACGGATGCGAGTTTCCAAACTGATCGGGATGGTTCACGATCACAATCGGGGTACATTTTCATCTTGAATAGAGGAGCAGTCTCTTGGAAGAGCTCTAAACAAGATGTGGTGGCATTATCAACTACAGAGTCAGAATACATCGCCGCTTCATTAGCAGCTCAGGAAGCTGCATGGTTGAAGGAATTCATTGCCGATCTAGGAGTGGTCCCTTCCACTCAGGACCCCCTAGAAATTCTTTATGATAACGAGGTTGCGATTGCTCAAATCAAGGAACCCCGTGCACATCAAAAGACTAGGCACATTGAAAGGAGATTCAACTACATAAGGGATGAAGTTGAAAAGGGAAAGATATGTATTCGCAAAGTTCACGTGAATCAAAACATTGCGGATCCACTCACAAAGCTCCTTGAAAAGGCAAAGCATGAAGGTCATACTTGTGCCATGAGACTTCGATATTCTAGTGACTGGATTTGATCTTTAATTTTCTATTGAATATTGGAACCTTTCATTACTTGAATAAATTATTTGGTTATAATGTTTCAACTAGTGTTCCTATTTTGCATGTTTAAAATCCATGAGTAAATCATTTACTCAAAACGTCCATAGTCGTTCATACTTGTGGGAACAAGTATGAGTGTAAGACTATTATAAACTTGGATTGGTAGATATTCATATGGATGAATATAGAGCAAAGGGTTGCTGCCAAGGTTCATAGATATTTGTGGGATGCAAATATTGGACTGACCCGCATCTCAAATATTACTACATGGAATCTCCCTGATTGATTATAAGTAATTTTGAGCAAAGGCGAATATCATTTGGTATCCTATGACCTGAGATACATATTGGGTCTTGATATTCACCAATGTTATACTTTGACTTAGTTCTTCGCTGTTCTAAAACATGGCAGTACATAAGGCTGAATTCAAGTATAATTCAAGGTGATTATGAGAGACGTATGTAGTCAAGATGGGATTTGTCCCTCTTATTCGTTAAGAGTAAGATGTCTAAGGCCAGATAAAGTTAAATAAATGGAGAATGATCATTCTATGTCTCTAGGATTTAACATGACATCTGTGATA
>CM044013.1:31561956-31564456 GCA_024085815.1 Flaveria linearis
TTCATCTTTGACTCATGTGAAACCGGCTTCACATGAAAAGGTTTGGATGGTGGGTTTTTCATCCAACCATTCAAAGATGTGTGCTTTTTAGCTCTTGATCCAGAGAAGCAACCCGTGTTGCTCTTACCGTCTGGAACTTTCCTCTGAACCTGAGGGCACTTCTTTAGCACGTGACCTTCTTTTCCACATCTAAAACAAGCCTTGAAAGGCTTTTGGTTCTTTGTAGTCCCGTGGAAATCAGGAGAGGGTGGATCCTCCTTTGAGGTTGTTGCAGCTTGTTGACAATCTTGAAACTTCTTCCTTTGGATATCAGGAAAGTGAACCTTTTGAGGCTTTGTCAATATGGATTTCAAACTGGGTTGTGATTTGAAGTGTGATGCTTGAGGAGATGAAATCTGAGCATTCTCCCGAGAACACTTTTGTATGACTGGTGACTTGGCGCACTTTGAAGTAGATTTGTGACAAGCTTGATGGATAGCAGATGAAGATGGTGAGTGCTTCTGCTGAGTTTTGGAGGAACTACTGATTTCTTTAGTGGTTGGGGATGAGATCCGGATAGGTCTTGATTCAGCTTTTGGAAGCTTTTGAGACTTGACATTTTCAGGAGATATCTTGACCTGTGATGAACCAACACGCTCCTCTGTGTTTGATTCATCATCGGTGCTTATCCGGTCTCAAATACACAGATCTTTCTCCAACGGATCTTGATTGACACCTTCTTTTGTGTCGGCTTTGGTTATAGAATTTTGATTGCCTGACGATTCGACAACTGTTCCTTCTTTGACAAACCTGACAGGAACAAACGAAGGAATGTTACCTGTTTTAAATTTGTTGAAGAAGGTTGGAGAAGCAACTGATATTGATTTTGGAGCATCAGAGGTAGAATCATCATTAATCTTCTTATCAGACCCCTGCCTGAGAAATCCCAAACCTACAGGAGAATCTTGCATATCTCTAACCTCTTTAAGATTAACGTTGCTCAAACCTGCATTTAAACTATTAGTTTCTGCAGCTTCAATTAAATCATTAGATGGATGAGGTTGAGGCATAGGAAAGTAACAATGGGTGCTTGGAGGAGGATAAACATATGGATTTTCACCACAACCCACTCCCGTTTTAATCCTAGCTCCCCTCTGTTTACACAGTAGCTCTTCCTGTTTCATTCCGGATATGGTCCATCTATCAAGCTTTGTTTTAAGCTTGCTTGTTTCAAATTCAGCCAAAGTGACTCTTTCGTTTAAAAGATTGATTTCAACATTTCTTTCAAGAAGAGTTCGTTTTATATGATCATTTTCTTTTAAAGCTTCATTTAATTTTATGAAATACTTGGCTTTATTCTTTTTAAGTTCTGCGTTTATGGTGGTTAACTCCTTTTGGTTATCTAAAAGTAACCTATTAGCTTTATACACACCAAATAAACGAATTTTACAAGCAGATGAACACATATCCTGAACTATCTCGTATGGAAGATCCAAGATGACTCTTTCAGCAGTAAGAGCCTTCTCACAGTTGCAAACTCTGGTATTTTGCTTCCATTCCTCCTCCTTCTCACCATCACAAACTTCAGCATGCAACTCAGCTCCACCTTTACCCATTGATGTCTGCTTAAGCTCCTCTTGTACCTCTTCAGTTCCAGGTTTCGGTAAACCGTCGGAATTGGTGCCAGAATCTGATCTCTCTTCTGGTTTCTCTTTGGAGTTTGAAGTGATCGTTGAAGTTGGATATGTCGCTTCATAATACTCACAACGTTTGATATCCAACTCAATTTGTTTCAGTTTGTTGACCACCTCCATCATTTTGTAATCAGCAAAATTTCTATCTCGTTTAATCGACTTGCCATGTGAGCTCCATTCTGATGGGAGGGAGTCAAGCAATCTCTTAACTTGTTCATGATTTCCCAATTGAGCATCAAACTTCTTCAGATTGCTTGCCACCAACAGAAAACGACCAATAAAATCAGAAATCTTTTCATTCTTTAAAGCTGCAAAATTATCAAACCGGCATTGTGCACTTGTGAGATCATCAGATTCGAAGGATTTAAACAATCCTGCAAAAGCCATTCTTTTAAAATTTTGTTTAATTGTGAACAATTAAACGCCCCAAAAATATTTTTCCCAAAAATAGTAAAATAATTCTCCCCCGGGAATATATATATATATATATATATATATATATTAAAAATGTCCCGTTAAAAAATCTTAGCAACTGGGGTCAAGCTGAAAATTTCTTTATCGGGATGAAATCAATTAATCCCAATTTGTCAAATTTCTTTGATGTTTTGTTAGCCCACACCTCATTTTTTTTTAATTACAACCCAAATTTCCTTTTTTTTTATCTTTAACTAGCCTATATTGGTAAAACTCAAACAATTATTAGCCCAGTTGAGAACCCAAATCAACCCAATTTACTTAACCAAATTAAAAACCCAACCCAATGAGAATAAACCCAATACCAAATTATTAGTCCAATAATCTTAAAACCCACTAACCCATTAACCCAT
>CM044013.1:31569456-31596402 GCA_024085815.1 Flaveria linearis
CGTACATATGTATGTATGTATGTACGTATGTATGTATGTATGTACATATGTATATATGTATGTATGTACGTACGTAGGTAAGTATGTACGTATGTATGTATGTATGTATGTACGTATGTACGTATGTATATACGTATGTATGTATGTATGTAGGTATGTACGTATGCATGTACGTACGTATGTATGTATGTATGCATGTATGTACGTATGTATGTATGTATGGACGTATGTATGGACGTATGTACGTGCGTATGGACGTATGTACGTATGTATGTATGTATGTACGTATGTATGTATGTATATACGTACGTATGTATGTATGTAGGTACGTAGGTACGTATGTATGTACGTAGGTACGTATGTATGTACGTACGTATGTATGTATGAACGTATGTACGTATGTGTGTATGTATGTATGCATGTATGTATGTATGCATGTATGTATGTACGTACGTACGTATGTACGTATGTATGAATGTATGTACGTACGTACGTATGTATGCACGTACGTATGTATGTATGTAGGTAGGTAGGTACATACGTATGTATGTATGTATGTAGGTATGTATGTATGTATGTATGTATGTATGTATGTATGTATGTATGTGTGTGTATGTGTATGTATGTACGTATGTGTGTATGTATGCACGTATGTGTGTACGTATGTACGTATGTGTGTATGTATTTATGTATATGTGTATGTATGTATCTATGTGTGTATGTATGTATCTAGGTAGGTATGTATGTATGTATGTAGGTAGGTATGTACGTATGTAGGTATGTAGGTATGTATGTATGTATGTAGGTATGTATGTATGTATGTAGGTATGTATGTATGTATGTATGTATGTATGTACGTATGTACGTATGTACGAAGTAGATACGTATGTACGTAGGTACGCATGTATGTACGTAGGTACGTATGTACGTACGTACGTAGGTACGTATGTATGTATGTGCGTAGGTACGTATGTACGTACGTATGTACGTAGGTAGGTACGTATGTACGTAGGTAGGTACGTATGTACGTATGTATGTACGTATGTCTGTATGTATGTACGTACGTATGTATGTATGTATGTATGTACGTATGTACGTATGTATGTAGGTACGTATGTATGTATGTATGTATGTATGTACATATGTATGTATGTATGTACGTATGTATGTATGTACGTATGTATGTATGTATGTACGTATGTAGGTATGTATGTACGTATGTATGTATGTATGTAGGTACGTATGTACGTATATATGTACGTACGTACGTATGTATGTAGGTATGTATGTACGTATGTATGTATGTGTGGACGTTTGTATGTACGTATTGTAACAACCCTCAATATTCGGTAACTAAAGTGTATCCCAACGAAATGGACACACAAGGCCCATTAAGGCCCAATAGGGAATTTAGGTTCACCTCAATCCCGATTTGATAATACCAAGTCATAACGATGATCATTGAGCCTCGCAGATGAATCTTCAGACTTATAAATTGTTAACACGGTAGATAACCAGCTCCTATCGGAACACGACACTTCTAGTATCATGTCTATGGAATATTATTATTCTAACTGAACAGTCATTCTAAAACTCCATCCGAGCGCCTAACGACTACGGCGCATGCAAAATCGATAAAACCGCATAAAACATACGTACGTTAACGTTGTTAGTTCAAGCGGTTCGGATGCTTAAATTTACGGACAAATTATTATTATGCACTTATTATTATTTTATATAAGTAATAAATTATAAATTCACATTCGGTGTGAGAAAACGCTCAAAACAGTTTAACGTGTGAAATACGCGATATTAACGCGCAACGAGCCCGTTTGTCACCGAATACGTAATATTAGACGAAACAAATCTTCCGAGTGTATCGGATACATTTATAAGTCATATATTTTCAAAAGAAAACAAAAATAAAATTGCGATATCAGTCAGATTTGTACGCGATACCAGCCGACACGGATCAACAGACATTTACCGGTATTAAATTTAAACACTATATATACCCCACTCCTCTTCATTCTCTTCACACCTTACACACACCTAAGTGTGTGACTAGAGAGAGAGAGAGCTGAAATTCCGGCCACCCTCTGGTGGTGGTCCGACGGCGGTCCGGTGGCGGTCCGGCGGCGGCAAGCGGCGGTCCGGCGACCGTCGAAGCCCGATTTCACAATTCAACCATTTCTCGACGTTACGAACTCGATGGTAAGCTCCGATTTCCCTGAATCTTTTATTAAAGATGCTAAAAATCGAGTTTTATATTCTGTCCAGGAAATGATGTGCATGCGCACTATCAGAGATGCGACGATTCCCAAAGATCTGACCGTTGAATGTTTGTAATTTTTGGATTTGTTATACCTAACATACCTATCTTAACATCTGACGCTCAGTTTTCAATAAAAATACTCAGAGATATGATTTTTCCATCCACAAACATGGCTGGTCGGAACTTTCTGCCTGAAAAGTGGTTGTCCCAAAACTTGTTCATTTCCCCGGAGATTTGACCGCGGAATCGTAACGTTTTTGGGTTGCATGGACGATCCGAGACCGAAGAAATGTTCGTGATGGAAAAACGAACAAAATGGTGTATACGGTTCTCTTTACATGTCGGTTTTCAAGAAGATTCGTATAAGCGAACCAGACATGAAAGGTATAAATCGAATGTTTAATATCCGTATATTGTGATAAACGAGTGGGATGAGTGTGACTACTAAATATAAAGGTTATGATAAAATACATTTATGATATTTATAAAATGTAACTAAATGAGATAAAATACGGACATCACTCATAAATATAACTAACTTGATATTTAATAAAAAAATCATATAAATTAAAATATAACATGTATTATATAATTATTGGATATTGTAATAAAGTTAGATTGAAATATTAGATATTATAATTAGAGGAATCTTGAATTTTATAATAACTTGGATTGAAGGAAAATAATTATATATATAATTAATTAAATATGCAAAATGGACTTTTATTAACAAAACATATATATATATACGTTATACATTGGACTTTTACAAAGAATATTATTGTAATGGCTATTAAATAAACGTGTATGAATATATTTGACAAGTTTTCAAATGTTCAATAATTATGTAAAACTAACATTGGTGTTATTAACTCAACGAAGTTATACTTACAAAAGTTGTAGATGAAAATCAAATAATTTGGACGAACAAAATATCTAAATAAAGACGGAAGAAATAATATGAAAATCCAATAAACTCGCAATGTGTGAAGTAACACGCTAGATGGCTTGTTAAGCCAAATAAGAGTATAATTAGTTCATCATTTAAACAATAGCATGTATTTGATTATCAACCAGGGAATAAGTTGGGTGAACAAGCATTTTCATAAACATGCTTTGTCAAATGTTAATTAAGTCTTCCACGTCTAGGATCTGGATAGATCAGTGCAAGTCAATTCTGATCGGTTAGTGATCACGTACGAAGGTGAGTATCTCGGCCCCGTTTTCAAGTATTGTTTATAACTTAAATGTTTTGGGGTGAAAGCATGATTTAAAAGCAAAGTTTTATATATGATGACTTATTGAGAAAATAAATATGTTTTGTTGATGGTATAAGTTGGGTCAATAATATTGTGACAACCCGAAATTTTTTTTTTTTATAATGATCATGAAAATTTACAATTTGTTTTTATGTTTTTATTATTATTTAATAATAATAAAAAAAAACAATAATAATAATAATAATGATATTATTAAAAATAATAATATTAATAATGATAATAATCATAACAATAATAATAATAATAATGTTATTAATAAAAATAATTTATAAAAAAAGTATTAAATTTAATTTATAAGTCCAGGGGGGATTCTGTCATTTTTGAAACTTAATTTCAAAACTTTAAACGTAAATAAACAATTAAGCAAAACACAGGGACCATTCTGCAAATTTATTAAAACCCAACCCCCCATCCCGTCCCCTTCGATTCTCCGGCCACCGTCGCCGGCGGCCTTCCGGCGATCCCAATAGCCACGAAACACACGATTTTAATTCGATTAAAAGCTACCAACATCTCCTCGTGGATGATTCGAACCAATACCCCACATTAAATTTAGAATTCATAGTGCGAATTCCACCAAACCGAACCACTCCACTGTCGGCCGGGTTTTCGACCATTATCGAGCACCAAACACCAAAAGTAATCAAATTAAATACGCACTCACGAACCTTTGATCATTTATAAATTGTTAGTGAATTCAATTCATCAAAAACAACCAAAAACACCCTCATTCGAACTCTCAAACCCGTCGACCTGCAACTTTTTAGAAATCCCAACTTCCGATCGATTTTAATCAAATTGATAAGAGGCTGTTGGTCCATATCATCATTAAAAGCTTCCTGTAAATTTAATTTGAGTTTTGTGGTCGTTTACACCTCGAATCGGGTCACTCTCTGCCGCGTCTGTTCATCATGGAGTTCTTCTTCAATTCAAACTCAAAATGGTAATTGAATACATGTATCTGCTCGGAAATACATGGGGAATTAAAGCCCCATGATCGTTTCTGCAATTGAAATCGAATTGGGGTTCAATTTGGCTGGGATTCGAACCTAGGGTTCCTGGTTGGGATGAACAATTTGAAATTGTGATTAAAAGAAAAGGAAACCGAGAACCATTGCGGCTATAAGCCTTTGGTTCACCGGTTCAGTCTTCACTTGCAATCCTAGAGGTCAAGGGTTCGAACCCTTGCCCCAACATATATTTTTTAAAGCTTTTTGAGCCATTTAAAAATACAGAAAAATTACTGAAAATTATAAAAATAATTTTTATAAACTTTGTTAATTTTATAAGTTATTTAATTATTTTCTGGAAAATTATTTCATTAAAAACCTTATTTATTTATTATGATATAATTATTACAAAATGTTGTAAATGGATATTTTTATAAAAACAAAATGGATTTTAATCATCAAATTATTAATGAACGTCATAATGTTAGTTATGAATTTTCTTGATAAGATAAATACAAATTAGATTTTATAAATTTAAATATTTATAAAATCTTACAAAATTAAATATAAATTTACATAATTAAATAATGTTTATAATTTATTTAGAAATATAACGATATGTTAATAAACTAATCAAACTTTATGAAATATAAATCTTTAGTTATTAAACAAAATAACTAAATGATTTAATTATATGTTTATTCCCGAGAACCAAATCCTAGATCAATTGAACACCAGGTTCAAATATCTAACTTATTTAGGTTATGAATTTGTATTTATTTACTTATGTGAATTATAATTCCTTAGGAGGAATTTACCAGCTTATCAAACATCACACGAGAACTGAGGTGAGTTCCGTGGCCCCTTTTATGCTTTTATAATTGTTTCAATGTTTTCCAAACTTGGGGGAAAAGTATGCTCACCCGTTTTCGATGCTGAACAATCTTATTTACAATTTTCATACTTGGAATCGACGTGATACTATTCTCATATTCTAATACATACATGGTGTTATTCTATTCTTACAACCATTAATTTCGGGTTAGGAACCAACGGATAGGTATTGGTAGTACTACTGGGAGTGACGACCCCACCTGTATGACTCGAGGTCAGTCGGGTGCAATTTGTCCTATGAACATTAGTCACGATCTGACATCGTGGCTGGAGGCAAACATAACACAGTCAGCTTCAATGTCGAAATCACTATTTAATATCGTTTGTGAATGGGCTAGCTAGCCATTACAATGCATATGCTTAAATATACGCAATTGTTAAACTGGGATGTTTAACTGTAAACTCTTGAACTGATCAACCGTTGGGTTGATACACACTATTGTTAAACTGGGATGTTTAACTGCAAACTCTTGAACTGATCAACCGTTGGGTTGATACACACTATTGTTAAACTGGGATGTTTAACTGCAGACTCTTGAACTGATCAACCATTGGGTTGATACACACTATTGGCAAACTGTTATGTTTATACGCAAACTCTTGAACTTACCAACCATTGGGTTGATATACACTTTTGTTAACTATTATGTTTAAACTCAAACTCTTGAACTCACCAACCGTGTGTTGACTTTTAGTATGCTATTCTCAGGTCATTAAATCTGGACTGCTGTTAGGAGCACTACACGGGTCAAGCATGCATCCTAACGCTTAAACAATGATACATTTGTTTATCTTCATATTTTGGGTTTGTTTTATTTGTTTAAACGCTTCCGCATGAATTATAAAGTTTAAACTTTGATTTGTTATGTTAAACGTTGCATATAGAGTCGTTCCAAGTAACTATTGACTGTGATCCTGGTTTGCTCACACCCCTCCGTGATAGATTCCAGACCCGGAATTTGAGGGTGTGACAGATTGGTATCAAAGCCATTGGTTATAGAGAACTAGGTTGCATACACACTAGACTATAACCGCACATTGTTAGTTAGTTACTTGTTTCTAGACTTCCTAAACTTAACTTATCATCGTAGGTTCAAATCCTTAGACTTTATGTCTAATCTATGAAAATCTTATCGAGGTTTTGAATTCCATAAACCGAATGAACTTGTGTGACACATAGACACCTGTATTCTGGATTTCCTGGCAAAAGGCCCTCGGGCTAAGGCTAGCATATCGCATATATCTCATTGCGAGACCTGGTATGCTTACCTGGGGATTTTTGGGATGAGTGATAAACTATGGTCAATACACAGGTCTCTAAGGCAAATGGGTCAAATTACCTTGGCGTGTCAATGATTCCCAGACTTTACTGATCCTTTCGTATACCTTGATTGATCGACCCCGATACAATACATACCTATTTGGTACTTCAACCATTGATGACCACTATACTTGACAAGATATGTTAACCTGATAGGAGGAACCGGGGTGATCATGCAAAGCAAGTTACCATTACGGGTGCACACGTAATTGTAATTTGTCGTGCATGCTAAGTCCGGTGAATCTAGTCGGGAGGTAACATTGCAGTCAGTATAAGTCATCATTCCTACACCTTGAGCAAGAAAGTCTCGGTCCTCATAGAACATAGCCACTGATGTGGAAACTATCTATCAGTTCTACT
This sequence comes from Flaveria linearis, assembly GCA_024085815.1. Taxonomy (NCBI): domain Eukaryota; kingdom Viridiplantae; phylum Streptophyta; class Magnoliopsida; order Asterales; family Asteraceae; genus Flaveria; species Flaveria linearis. The sequence goes on from CM044013.1 coordinate 31,576,537, forward strand.
TGTAGGAATGCTCACCCTTACCTTGAATTTGGACGACATTCAAACCATGACATTTGTGTTAATCCCGCGAATTCGAACTGATTCTCTAGCTTGTCTGTTTCTTTAAATCCTTGAATTTCTCTTCCTTTTCATTTCAAGACAAAAGGTCTATTTTCATACGACTGATAGCTTTTGATATTTGGTAATTTAAAGAATGCCTGGAAGAGGACGTGGACGTAGGGAGAAATAACAATCATGAGTATTACAAGTTTCTATTCTATACCCTAGAGTGCTAGGATCATAATTCTAGTAAGACCTTGTTAAGGGTAATAAAACATTACTGACACTTGCTTTTACTTAAGTCCTGTCCTACTTAGAGCTTTCATGGTATTTCCAATCATTTTAAGAGACATTCCTCCACTTAGTATTTCGGTAACCGAGGAACTGATTGAATATTTAGAATGGAAGTGGACTACAGGGAATATAGAAGAGTGATGAAACTCATTGTACATATTCTTTGGGATGATGCTAAGGAAAATTAGGATGTCGTGTAACCGGTTTAAGCACATTCTTAGTATACCGGTGATACTTATATATAGGGTTATTGAAGTAAGTTCAAAGCCTTGGTGATTGAGCACTATTACTTAAGGAATGAAATGCAAAAGTTAGAATTGTAATTCTAAAATCGTGCAATGGTAGGATTAGGTTGTGCTCTTTATACTGACAAACTCTAGGAATTGACAAAGCTGATGTCATACCTTATGACATTAGACCAAATAGAATTAAGGACACTGGAAAAATCTAGTGAGTAGTAGAAAGAAGTTGGAGGGACAAACAAGCAATCTAGCGGTAAGGTAGACAAGAATGCCAATGTTGTGAACCTAGCTATGTTGGTTAATATGATTAAGCTAACGTGTGTTAAATGGGGACATTAAGAAGGTTAGAATTCCGACCATTACTATAAGTGTGCCCTAGGTCGATTAGGACCCCCGGGACAAGTTAGAAACAATCAGAATTAGGAAATGGCTATAGCTAGAAAGTAAGAACAGTTAAATTATGGAAATAAAGGTCATATAAGTCAAAGTAATACATCACGCGGTCATACATTTACGACTGAAGCAAGCCACATTTGACAAGACTAAGTGTTGTTACATGTATGTACCTTATCATCAATAGCTACGCATCTATTTGATACCAGGGTTGATAATAGCTGTGATTCTTCTGGAATTATTCTTTAACTTAGCATTAACCCTAGTTGCTTAGAAATCATTTTACTTAGTAGAAATAACCAATGGTAGAAATTAGTACAAGAAGGTCATGTCTTTGACATAGACTTGATACTGTAGGAATTGGTTATTAAAGAAGGAAACCAAGATAGTCTGTCAGGAGAAGGTGGTTCGACCTATCAAACCAAAGCATGATCTCGGAACATGAAAGGAGACCCAATCGTTTTAGGTTAATTTTTATTCTAAGCTTGGAGCACTTAACTTCTTAAACTGATTTATCTCCATTTATCCTCATTTGACCTAGCTATATGGAATCATTCGTTCCTTATCTATCGACTTTCATTTTGAGCTATCATCAAATCGTGATTGTGCGATGGTAGCCTTCCTAAACACTCTCTCTGCTGAAGATATTGTCAACTTATGTTCATGACTTTCTAGTCATACAAATGTTCTCAGCTGTGCTTATGGTTTGTTGAACTATGTATGTAAACTTACTTAGATATTGCTACCTTGCAAAACATGTTTTCAAATACTTTTCCTATTGTTCGCGTCACTTCTTGAATCACTTTTGAATCCTTAAGCTTGAAAATCATTAAATTTCTATTTGAACATTGGAGAGAGTTACTAGTAAAGAGAGGAATTACTTTTGAGACTGAGTTATTTGGAGCCAAAACATTCTTAATATATGTTGAACCCGTGTTCAGCAAAGATGGGGAGGAAATTGGTGTTAATTACATGGGCATGGAAATCACTGATCAGGTGAAAAAGAGAGAAAAGATGGCAAAACTAAGAGAAGAAATAGTTGTACAGAAGGCCAAGGAGACAGAACTTAATAAAACTGTTCATGTTACAGAGGTAACGATGAGAGCAAAACAAATGCTAGCAACCATGTCACACGAGATGAGATCTCCATTATCAAGGGTCATTAGCATAGTAGAAATTCTATCAACAACAAAACTTGATAAAAATCAAAAACAACTTTTGAGTGTCATGTTGTCTTCTGATGATCTAGTCCTTCAACTTATTAGTGACGTCCTCGACTCTTCCTAAGTTGATTCAGGAGTCCTGAGGTTGGAGGCCACAAAATTTAGGCCAAGAAGAGGTGATGTCCCAGTGGAGGTTAATGGTGATGTTTTACGAATTAGACAAATTCTCACCCACTTGATCAGCAATGCTATCAAGTTTACTCACCAAGAAAAGGTTCAGAGTAATCTTTATGTAATAGCAAACCCATTATTTCACAACATCGAGAAATTAACCTGCATCTGTTTCAAATATTCGTACACCGTGGTATGACGTTAAAATATCAATCGTTATTCTGAATGATTGATTCATTTTCTTTTAATAATATTCTTAACCATTTTCGTGAACTCATTCCAAGATCTTCGCATAATTTATTGTTTCTTTAGATCGATGGTTGGTCAAAGGAGAAATACATATTCATAAGATATGTGTTAAGATCGTTTCATATGGTGACGTTTGGGATTCTTAAATTCCGACGAACAACCTTTCTTATCATTGTTGGTCTTATCTTGATTTCTAGACATCACCTTACCACGAAATTATATTCTGGAAATTATGGATCGGAAAGTTAAACAACTAAAACATAGTAAGATTCCGATCGTAAGAGTTCGGTGGAACTCCCGGCGTAGTCCTGAGTTCACTTGGGAACGAGAGGACGAAATGATACGCAAGTATCCTAACCTGTTCAAGGATGCTGCAAATACATCTTAATTTTCGGGACGAAAATTCCTCTAACAGGGGGATGATGTGACAACCCGAAATTTTTTTTTTTATAATGATCATGAAAATTTACAATTTGTTTTTATGTTTTTATTATTATTTAATAATAATAAAAAAAAACAATAATAATAATAATAATGATATTATTAAAAATAATAATATTAATAATGATAATAATCATAACAATAATAATAATAATAATGTTATTAATAAAAATAATTTATAAAAAAAGTATTAAATTTAATTTATAAGTCCAGGGGGGATTCTGTCATTTTTGAAACTTAATTTCAAAACTTTAAACGTAAATAAACAATTAAGCAAAACACAGGGACCATTCTGCAAATTTATTAAAACCCAACCCCCCATCCCGTCCCCTTCGATTCTCCGGCCACCGTCGCCGGCGGCCTTCCGGCGATCCCAATAGCCACGAAACACACGATTTTAATTCGATTAAAAGCTACCAACATCTCCTCGTGGATGATTCGAACCAATACCCCACATTAAATTTAGAATTCATAGTGCGAATTCCACCAAACCGAACCACTCCACTGTCGGCCGGGTTTTCGACCATTATCGAGCACCAAACACCAAAAGTAATCAAATTAAATACGCACTCACGAACCTTTGATCATTTATAAATTGTTAGTGAATTCAATTCATCAAAAACAACCAAAAACACCCTCATTCGAACTCTCAAACCCGTCGACCTGCAACTTTTTAGAAATCCCAACTTCCGATCGATTTTAATCAAATTGATAAGAGGCTGTTGGTCCATATCATCATTAAAAGCTTCCTGTAAATTTAATTTGAGTTTTGTGGTCGTTTACACCTCGAATCGGGTCACTCTCTGCCGCGTCTGTTCATCGTGGAGTTCTTCTTCAATTCAAACTCAAAATGGTAATTGAATACATGTATCTGCTCGGAAATACATGGGGAATTAAAGCCCCATGATCGTTTCTGCAATTGAAATCGAATTGGGGTTCAATTTGGCTGGGATTCGAACCTAGGGTTCCTGGTTGGGATGAACAATTTGAAATTGTGATTAAAAGAAAAGGAAACCGAGAACCATTGCGGCTATAAGCCTTTGGTTCACCGGTTCAGTCTTCACTTGCAATCCTAGAGGTCAAGGGTTCGAACCCTTGCCCCAACATATATTTTTTAAAGCTTTTTGAGCCATTTAAAAATACAGAAAAATTACTGAAAATTATAAAAATAATTTTTATAAACTTTGTTAATTTTATAAGTTATTTAATTATTTTCTGGAAAATTATTTCATTAAAAACCTTATTTATTTATTATGATATAATTATTACAAAATGTTGTAAATGGATATTTTTATAAAAACAAAATGGATTTTAATCATCAAATTATTAATGAACGTCATAATGTTAATTATGAATTTTCTTGATAAGATAAATACAAATTAGATTTTATAAATTTAAATATTTATAAAATCTTACAAAATTAAATATAAATTTACATAATTAAATAATGTTTATAATTTATTTAGAAATATAACGATATGTTAATAAACTAATCAAACTTTATGAAATATAAATCTTTAGTTATTAAAACAAAATAACTAAATGATTTAATTATATGTTTATTCCCGAGAACCAAATCCTAGATCAATTGAACACCAGGTTCAAATATCTAACTTATTTAGGTTATGAATTTGTATTTATTTACTTATGTGAATTATAATTCCTTAGGAGGAATTTACCAGCTTATCAAACATCACACGAGAACTGAGGTGAGTTCCGTGGCCCCTTTTTATGCTTTTATAATTGTTTCAATGTTTTCCAAACTTGGGGGAAAAGTATGCTCACCCGTTTTCGATGCTGAACAATCTTATTTACAATTTTCATACTTGGAATCGACGTGATACTATTCTCATATTCTAATACATACATGGTGTTATTCTATTCTTACAACCATTAATTTCGGGTTAGGAACCAACGGATAGGTATTGGTAGTACTACTGGGAGTGACGACCCCACCTGTATGACTCGAGGTCAGTCGGGTGCAATTTGTCCTATGAACATTAGTCACGATCTGACATCGTGGCTGGAGGCAAACATAACACAGTCAGCTTCAATGTCGAAATCACTATTTAATATCGTTTGTGAATGGGCTAGCTAGCCATTACAATGCATATGCTTAAATATACGCAATTGTTAAACTGGGATGTTTAACTGTAAACTCTTGAACTGATCAACCGTTGGGTTGATACACACTATTGTTAAACTGGGATGTTTAACTGCAAACTCTTGAACTGATCAACCGTTGGGTTGATACACACTATTGTTAAACTGGGATGTTTAACTGCAGACTCTTGAACTGATCAACCATTGGGTTGATACACACTATTGGCAAACTGTTATGTTTATACGCAAACTCTTGAACTTACCAACCATTGGGTTGATATACACTTTTGTTAACTATTATGTTTAAACTCAAACTCTTGAACTCACCAACCGTGTGTTGACTTTTAGTATGCTATTCTCAGGTCATTAAATCTGGACTGCTGTTAGGAGCACTACACGGGTCAAGCATGCATCCTAACGCTTAAACAATGATACATTTGTTTATCTTTATATTTTGGGTTTGTTTTATTTGTTTAAACGCTTCCGCATGAATTATAAAGTTTAAACTTTGATTTGTTATGTTAAACGTTGCATATAGAGTCGTTCCAAGTAACTATTGACTGTGATCCTGGTTTGCTCACACCCCTCCGTGATAGATTCCAGACCCGGAATTTGAGGGTGTGACAAATATATGTATATATATTGTTGAGCCCCTAAATCCCCCCATAATCATTAACCTCGGGGAGGCCACAGACTTATATGGGTAGATCTATCGGGTTAGAAGGGCCCGCTCTCACGACCAGTCGCTCGGGTCAGGATTGTGAGGCAGTATATATTTTTGGACTGTTGTGGGGCAACGACGTGTTTCTTGGTTTGATTATGGACTTATAACCGAAGTTATCATATGACCTAGCTAGTCTATGATACGTATATTATTTTCTCTTTCATCATAATGATTTTTACAAATAAATTGCTTTTCTTTTAAATTCTGAAAACCCGAATGCTCACCAACGTTATGTTGACCCAGTTTTCCCATGCTTTTCAGGGTTGTAGGTAAGCTCCGTTTGGAGTTAACGGAATGAGTCTTTAGAGGGTCAAACGTGTCAGTTAACTACTTGTAGTGGAAATTCTAAAATAAATAAATGTTGTCATTTGACTGAACAATATGGTTGTAAATAAACCGGAATTTCACTATGTTTTGCTTAAACAAATGTAAAGGTCTTATCCTTTGTAGTCAACTGTTTGATTGTTAACGTTTGACTATAATTGTTGGAATAGTTCCAACTTCCGTTCTCACCACGTCACGTGATCTTCCGCTGCGATTTTCGGGGTGTGACAAAAGTTGGTATGAGAGCCAATGGTTATAGCAAACTAGAAGACTTTCTAAAACGAGAAAAATCTAGACTATAACCTTTAAAAGTTTTCATGACTCCAAAGACAATTCCGTATCTTGAGCTTTACGCTAAGTAGAAGCGTAGGGTTGACATAACTAACTAATACTAAGACCTTATTTATTTATTGATTTAGAATAAGTTAGTGCATTATGTTAGATTAATAAGTACAAGTGTATTATTTAACTATAGATGTGTGATCGGATGAACAAAAAGGACATACCAGATATTAGCAGTAGTACTGAGGGTCCATCATTACCCGAATCCACCATGCCTTCCCAAGATTCTCTAGGGCTTGTGACTAATCCCGAGGATTAGATTTAAGTGCCATGAGTAGCACATTTTCCTGTTCCTTCTTTATTTTATTTTATTTTAGCTTTTAAGTTATTATGCCTATGCTAATATGATATTAAGTGTGAATAGTGCTTAGTCTTAAACCTAGATAAGAAAATAATATAGTATGCAAATTAAGCTAAATAGTCAGATGCCAACAGTTGTGATAGGTTACATGATATACCTAGTAAGTAAGTGAACATATTTTGAAACTAAGAGAGAGAAGACACTTAATGAATTTTGTGTAAGAGATTGATGTTGATGGAATTTACATGCATCAATTTTTATTTAATAAGGATAATGATAAGTAAACTTAGGCATAAGAATATAAGATGGAAATATAACAAAACTAAGTGTTACAAGATCCATTAAGCCAACAATTTGCTACTTTATGAAAGAAAAATAAATAGATCTTAATCAGAACCACATTATGAGTCAAGGGAGCACCCAGACTGTAGAAAGCATTTACAGATTAACCTGCATGTGACATAATGAGTAGGAGCGATTAATTGTTCGTATTTATCTAAAATAGCGGGGTTCGGTTTTGACCTTGACCAAGGAAACTAGATTGATCATAAGGCATGCATATGGATCTAGTAATCTGTAATTGATTACATTATTACCTACAAGTAACAACTACATGTGTCATGTCGTGATAAGACCAAAGTATAGATTTAATGATTAGAATCCCTTTTCGCTGAATTTGATTAACTAACCGAACTAAAAATTTGAATTAAGGGTGATAGGGTGTAATATAGTAATACACTTGGTTATGATGGGATAAAACCTAGCCTAGGATCACTTGTTAGATCTAGGCCAGTATGTTGAAAATTTTGTAGGATTGTAAGCTTGTCAAAATTAATGACCGGTAGAAGTTTAGTTAATCTACTCATATGTTAGTAGAGGTATGAAGTCTGGATCACCTCTCGTGCGTCCCAGCTTGATGAAAAAAAATGGTTAAATCATTCTCAATTACTTTTTGTTAACAGTAGGTTATTGATGACTAGAAATTTTAATAATTAGGGAGTGACTTAAGAATACGAATAGTCAAACAAGAAAATAAGAACTAAAAAAAATTTATTTACATTATGACTCGTAATGGAAGATTACTAGAATGATCAAGTAAAATAACTGGCAGTTACATTTTGGCCTACGTAACTGTGAATTATAGTACTTGTAAGTTCTGGGAAATTCCATTGTGCCAAATAATGCTTAACTTAACGAAAATAATGCAATAAACAAATCAGAAATATGATATCTTGAGTGTGAGCATGACAACTTGACAAGTCGTTAGGTATCTGAATTGAGAGCGTCGTTTGAAGGACATTCGAACGAGAAAGGCGGAAAAATATGATTCACCCTTACCCATTACAGAAAGAATTTAAAAATCATAAATTCATAAGGGATATTGTGTCTTAATCGCAATTTAGCAATAAACAACAATAAGTATTAACTCGATTAAATTGATTCCTTAATCTTGGACCACTCTTTAACTATCTTCGATGACTTATAGTCATTCAATAGAACCTTGATCTCACGTTCTGATATTTGAATCTGACATATCCTGTCATCTAATGAGAATAATTTTCTTTCCTAACCTCTAGTCACTTTATGACTATCTATATAGTGATATCTTTTCTAAATCACTATAGATAAATGATCAAGTGTTGATGATTGGTCCGCTGGCATGGCTGGCAAGTGCTAATCTTTGATTAAGCACCAACCGCAAGCTTTGTTTCCTCATACACAAATTATCCAGTTACAGCTACCACCACTCGGGAGAGAGTTAAAGGAATTAAGATAATTCGGGGAAGACAAATTATGCGACCCGTAAGCAAAAACACTCGCTTTTTAAGTTGATGCACGCGTGTGCAACCCTTATAATTGGTTCTTTCTGAAAGAAGTCATTTTCCTTCTTTCATTAATTATTACCAATTTCACGATTGTAGTCTTGTGACTCTGTATTCACTCCAAACTAACTTCTCCTGACTACAAGCGATGTGCAACTTCTTAATTTAAGCCTTGAGATAGTATTCTCTAATCATGCGACATTAGCGGTAGTATGTAAGATTGAAATAAGTGAGTGCCTTAGTTTTGACGAACATTAGATCTCTAGATGCAAAGTCCATCTCGTGCTTACTCTATGAACGATAAATCATACGGATATTCGAGCATGATTTCATACTCAAGGATGAACTTACCGCCATCCTCAGAAGTGATTGAGATTGAAGTTTCTAGAGAAAGTTTTATTTGTATTCTATCCTTGCTGATCGAGAGAAAGTTGGCTTCAACAAACGAACCTCCATAAAATTCGTGAAATATTGACGTTGTTTCACCAATAACCTTATGACTCGTGATTAGTGACCTCGGACATTCATTCCTTATGATGACCACGCTTTGGAAAGAGTCCTTTCTCATGTTAGTAGATTTTAAATGCAACCCTGACTATGATCATGTTTATGTGTTTCATACTTATCATCTCAGTCTAAAATATAATTCTTGAAACTTAGTACTAATAACGAAAGCATGTTAAACCCCCTATGATGGGAAAAATGTAAGATCACACGTAAACTGATGTCATTTCCATCAAATCCTTTTTCTAACCTTTAGAGCTAAGGCTTTGACACTAAATTCTACCAATGAATTTGAATCTGTAAACCACGTTACTTCGTACGTTGGTATAGCAAATCGATAATTCGTAAGTCGAGATGAGGGTGTCCTTAAATAAGGTTAAAGCTGGAACGTGTTATAACACTTACTTAAACCTTACGATCCAACTAGGATAACTTGACTATATTCTTGACTAACACGATGTTAACAAGAAAAATCTTGATTCAAATGAAAGAAATTATACTAAAAGGCAAGGGTAGCAGCGACTACCATAGGAATAAGGTGTAATCAAACAAATGTTGCCAGTACCGAAAGACATAATCGGCCACACTCACTACTAGTTTAAGAATTTTGCATTAGATATCGATGCACACCTGTTTAGTCTAGCAAAATTCGATCTGAATTGGACTAGATAAAGCTTGATTGGCGGACTTAAGACTTAGATTGAGTTGTAGTTGTGTTTCATAAATATGGTACTCTCTGACCCTCTCTTATAGGGATACACTCAGTCAAGGCATTTGGTTAATCATGACGATAAGACATCGAAATATTCGAACTCTTTGAGTGATCTAACTAATGGACTCATCAATCGATCCCTTTTTTGGTTTAAAAGTTGTGCGATGTTGAAGGAGGTATGATCCGTAAGAAAGCATAGATTGCCATGAACTCATTAAATTCTACTGAAGCAGAGCTTACAAACTCAAACATTGAAACTCCTAACCTCACTTACCAATGATTTTAAGCCCGACTTCTATGATCTCTTATAATATGTCACCAAGTGATTGAGTAACTAGATCATTCAAAATTTTCTTCAACTAATTTCGAGGACGAAATTTCTAAAAGGAGGGGAGAATGTAACAACCCTCAAAATTCGGTAACTAAAGTGTAGCCCAACGAAATGGACACACAAGGCCCATTAAAGCCCAATAGGGAATTTAGGTTCACCTAAATCCCTATTTGATATCCCAAGTCATAACGATGGTCATTGAGCCTCGCAGATGAATATTCAGACTTATAAACGGTTAACACGGTAGATAACCAGTTCCTATCGGAACACGACACTTCTAGTATCATGTCTATGGAATATTATTATTCTAACTAAACAGTCATTCTGAAACTCTATCTGAGCGCCTAACGAGTATGGCGCATGCAAAATCGACAAAACCGCATAAAACACACGTACGTTAACGTTGTTAGTTTCAGCGGTTCGGATGCTAAAATTTACGAACAAATTATTATTATGCACTTATTATTATTTTATATAAGTAATAAAATTATAAATTCACATTCGGTGTGAGAAAACGCTCAAAACGGTTAAACGTGTGAAATACGCGATATTAACGCGCACCGAGCGGTTTGTCACCGAATACGTAATATTAGACGAAACAAATCTTCTGAGTGTATCCAATACATTTATAAGTCATAAATTTTCAAAAGAAAACGAAAATAAAAGTGCGATATCAGTCAGATTTGTACGCGATACCAGCCGACACGGAGCAACAGACATTTACCGGTATTAAATTTAAACACTATATATACCCCACTCCTCTTCATTCTCTTCACACCTTACACACACCTAAATGTGTGAGTAGAGAGAGAGAGAGAGAGAGCTGAAATTCCGGCCACTCCGGTGGTGGTCGGCGGCGGCAAGCGGTGGTCCGGCAACCGTCGAAGCCCGTTTTCACCATACAACCATTTCTCGATGCTACGAACGCGATGGTAAGCTCCGATTTCCCTAAATCTTTGTTAAAGATGCTAAAATCGAGTTTTATATTCTGTCCAGGAAATGATGTGCATGCGCACTATCAGAGATGGGACGATTCGAAGATCTGACCGTTGAATGTTTGTAATTTTTGGATATGTTATACCTAACATACCCATCTTAACATCTGACGGTCAGGTTTCAATAATATTACTCAGAGATATGATTTTTCCGTCCACAAACATGGCTGGTCGAACTTTCTGCCTGAAAAGTGGTTGTCCCAAAACTTGTTCATTTCCCCGGAGATTTGACCGCGTAATCGTAACTTTTTGGGTTGCATGGACAATCATCGAGACCGAAGAAATGTTCGTGATGGAAAAACGAACAAAATGGTGTATACGGTTCTCTTTACATGTCGGTTTTCAAGAAGATTCGTATATGCGAACCGGACACGAAAGGTATAAATCGAATGTTTAATATTCGTATATTATGATAAACGAGTGAGATAAGTGTGACTACTAAATATAAAGGTTATGATAAAATACATTTATGATATTTATAAAATGTAACTAAATGAGATAAAATACAGACACACTCATAATATAACTAATTGATATTAATAAAAAATCATATAAATTAAATATAACATGTATTATATAATATTGGATATTATAATAAGTTAGACTGAAATATTAGATATTATAATTATAGGAATCTTGAATTTTATAATCACTTGGATTGAAGGAAAATAATTATATATATAATTACTTAATATATGTAAAATGGACTTTATTAACAAAACATATATATATACATTATATATATTGGACTTTTACAAAGAATATTATTGTAATGGCTATTAAATAAACGTGTATGAATAATTTGACAAGTTTTCAAATGTTCTATATTATGTAAGACTAACATTGTGTTATTAACTCAACGAAGTTATACTTACAAAAGTTGTAGATGAAAATCAAATAATTTGGACGAACGAAATATCTAAATAAAGACGGAAGAAATAATATGAAAATCCAATAAACTCGCAATGTGTGTAGTAACACCAAGATGGCTTGTTAAGCCAAATAAGAGTTTAATTAGTTATCATTTTAACAATAGCATGTATTTGATTATCAACCAGGGAATAAGTTGGGTGAACAAACATTTTCATAAACATGTTTTGTCAAATGTTAATTAAGTCTTCCACGTCTCGGATCTAGATAGATCAGTGCAAGACAATTCTAATCGGTTAGTGATTACGTACGAAGGTGAGTATCTCGGCCCCATTTTCAAGTATGTTATAACTTAAATGTTTTGGGGTGAAAGCATGATTTAAAAGCAAAGTTTTATATATGATTTATTGAGGAAAATGAATATGCTTTGTTGATGGTATAAGTTGGGTCAGTAATATATGTATATATAGTTGAGCCCCTAAATTCCCCATAATCATTAACCTCAAAGAGGCCACAGACTATATGGGTAGATCTATCGAGTTAGAAGGGCCCGCTCTCACGACCAGTCGCTCTGGTCAGGATTATGAGGGAGTATATATGTTTGGACTGTTGTGGGGCAACGACGTGTTTTGGTTTGGTTATAAACTTATAACCGAAGTTATCATTTGACCTAGCTAGTCTATGATACGTGTATTATTTTCTCTTTCATCATAACGATTTTCACAAATAGTTGCTTTTCTTTTAATTCTGAAAACCCGAATGCTCACCAACGTTATGTTGACCCAGTTTTTCCCATGCTTTTCAGGGTTGTAGGTAAGGTCCGTTTGGAGTTAAGGAATGAGACTTTGGAGGGTCAACGTGTCAGTTGACTACTTGTAATGGAAATTCTAAAATAAATAAATGTTGTCATTTGATTGAACAATATGGTTGTAAATAAACCGGAATTTCACTATGTTTTGCTTAAACACATCTAAAGGTCTAAATTTGTAGTCAATTGTTTGATTGTTAACGTTTGACTAAAATTGTGGAATAGTTCTAACTTCCGTTCTCACCACGTCACGTGATCTTCCGCTGCGATTTTCGGGGTGTGACAGAAGTTGGTATCAGAGCCAATGGTTATAGCGAACTAGAAGACTTTCTAAAATGAGAAAAATCTAGACTATAGCCTTAAAAGTTTACATGACTCCAAAGACAATTTCGTATCTTGAGCTTTAGCTAGGTAGAAGCGTCGGGTGACATAACTAACTAATACTAAGACCTTAATTTATTAATTTAGAATAAGTTAGTGCATTATGTTAGATTAATAGTACAGTGTATTATTTAACTATAGATGTGTGATCGGATGAACAAAAAGGACATACCAGACATTAGTTAGTAGTAGAGGGTCATCATTCCCGAATCCACCATGCCTTCCAAGATTCTCTAGGGCTTGTGACTAATCCCGAGGATTAGATTTAAGTGCCATGAGTAGCACATTTTCTGTTCCTTCTTTATTTTATTTATTTTAGATTATAGTTATTATGCCTATGCTAATATGATATTAAGTGTGAATACTGCTTAGTCTTAAACCTAGATAAGAAAATAATGTGGTATGCAAATTAAGCTGAATAGTCAGATGCCAACAGTTTGATAAGTTACGTGATATACCTAGTAAGTAAGTGAACTATTTTGAAACTAAGAGAGAGAAGACACTTAATGAAATTTGTGTAAGAGTTTGATGTTGATGGAATTTACATGCATCAATTTTTATTTAATAAGGATAATGATAAGTAAACTTAGGCGTAAGAATATAAGACGGAAATATAACAAAACTAAGTGTTTCAAGATCCATTAAGCCAATAATTTGCTACTTTATGAAAGCAAAATAAATAGATCTTAATCAGAACCACATTATGAGTCAAGGGAGCACCCAGACTGTAGAAAGCATTTGCAGATTAACCTGCATGTGACATAATGAGTAGGAGACGATAATTGTTCGCATTTATCTGAAATAGCAGGGTTAGGTTATGACCTTGACCAGGGAAACTAGATTGATCATAAGGCATGCATATGTATCTAGTATTCTGTAATTGATTACATTATTACCTACAAGTAACAACTACATGTGTCATGTCGTGATAAGACCAAAGTACAGATTTAATGATTAGAATCCCTCTTCGCTGAATTTGATTAACTAACTGAACTAAAAATTTGAATTAAGGGTGATAGGGTGTAATATAGTTATACACTTGGTTATGATGGGATAAAACCTAGCCTAGGATCACTTGTTAGATCTAGGCCAGTATGTTGAAAATTTTGTAGGATTGTAAGTTTGTCGAAATTAATGACCAGTAGAAGTTTAGTTAATCTACTCAACTGTTAGTAGAGGTATGAAGTCTGGATCACCTCTCGTGCGTCCCAGCTTGACGAGAAAAAAAAGGTTAAAACATTCTCAATTACTTTTTGTTAAAAGTAGGTTATGAGGACTAGAAATTTTAATAATTAGGGAGTGACCTAAGGATACGATAGTCAAACAAGAAAAAATAAGAACTACAAAAAAAATTTATTTACATATGACTCGTAATGGAAGAATACTAGAATGATCGAGTAAAATAATTGACAGTTACATTTTGGCTACGTAACTGTGAATTATAGTACTTGTAAGTTCTGGGAAATTCCATTGTGCCAAATAATGCTAACTTAACGAAAATAATGCAAAAACAAATCAGAAATATGATATCTTGAGTGTGAGCATGACGACTTGACATGTCGTTAGGTATCTGAATTGAGAGCGTCATTTGAAGGACATTCGAACGAGAAAGGCGGAAAATATGATCACCCTTACCCATTAGAAAGAATTTAAAAATCATAAATTCATAAGGGATATTGTGTCTTAATCGCAATTTAGCAATAAACAACAATAAGTATTAACTCGATTAAATTGATTCCTTAATCTTGGACCACTCTTTAACTATCTTCGATGACTTATAGTTATTCAATAGAACCTTGATCTCATATTCTGATATTGAATCTGACATATCCTGTCATCTAATGAGAATAATTTTCTTTCCTCAACCTCTAGTCACTTTATGACTATCTATATAGTGATATCTTTTCTAAATCACTATAGATAAATGATCAAGTGTTGATGATTGGTCGCTGGCATGGCCGACAAGTGCTAATCTTTGATTAAGCACCAACCGCAAGCTTTGTTTCCTCATACACAAATTATCCAGTTACAGCTACCACCACTCGGGAGAGAGTTAAAGGAATTAAGATAATTCAGGGAAGACAAATTATGCGACTCGTAAGCAAAAACACTCGCTTTTTAGTTGATGCACGCGTGTGCAACCCTTATAATTGGTTCTTTCTGAAAGAAGTCATTTCCTTCTTTCATTAATTATTACCAATTTCACGATTGTAGTCTTGTGACTCTGTATTCACTCAAACTAACTTCTCCTGACTACAAGCGATGTGCAACTTCTTAATTTAAGCCTTGAGATAGTATTCTCTAATCATGCGACATTAGCGGTAGTATGTAAGATTGAAATAAGTGAGTGCCTTAGTTTTGACGAACATTAGATCTCTAGATGCAAAGTCCATCTCGTGCTTACTCTATGAACGATAAATCATATACAGATATCGAGCATGATTCATACTCTGGGATGAACTTACCGCCATCCTCAGAAGTGATTTAGATTAAAGTTTCTAGAGAAAGTTTTATTTGTATTCTATCCTTATGATCGAGAGAAAGTTGGCTTCAATAAACGAACCTCCATAAAATTCATGAAATATTGACGTTGTTTCACCAATAACCTTATGACTCGTGATTAGTGACCTCGGACATTCATTCTTATGATGACCACGCTTTGGAAAGAGTCCTTCTCATGTAGTAGATTTTAAATGCAACCCTGACTATGATCATGTTTATGTGTTTCATACTTATCATCTCAGTCTAAATATAATTCTTGAAACTTAGTACTAATAAGAAAGCATGTTAAACCCCCTACTATGGAAAAATGTAAAATCACACGCAAACTGATGTCATTTCCATCAAATCCTTTTTCTAACCTTTAGAGCTAAGGCTTTGACACTAAATTCTACAAATGAATTTGAATCTGTAAACCACGTTACTTCATACGTTGGTATAGAAATCGATAATTCGTAAGTCGAGATGAGGGTATCTGAAATAAGGTTAAAGCTGGAACGTGTTATAGCACTTACTTAAACCCTTACGATCCAACTAGGATAACTTGACTATATTCTTGACTAACACGATGTTACAAGAAAAATCTTGATTCAAATGAAAGAAATTATACTAAAAGCCAAGGGTAGCAGCGACTACCATAGGAATAAGGTGTAATCAAACAAATGTTGCCAGTACCGAAAGACATAATCGGCCACACTCACTAGTAGTTTAAGAATTCGCATTAGATATCGATGCACACCTTTTTGTCTAGCAAAATTCGATTTGCATTGGACTAGATAAAGCTTGATTAGTGGACTTAAGACTTAGATTGAGTTGTAGTTGTGTTTCACAAATGGTACTCTCTGACCCTCTCTTATAGGGATACACTCAGTCAAGGCATTTGGTTAATCATGACGATAAGACACCAACATATTCGAACTCTTTGAGTGATCTAACTAATGGACTCCTCAATCGATCCCTTTTTCTATTTAAAAATTGTGCGATGTTGAAGGAGGTATGATCCGTAAGAAAAGCGTAGATCGCCATGAACTCCTTAAATTCTACTGAAGCAGAGCTTACAAACTCAAACATTGAAACTCCTAACCTCGCTTACCAATGATTTTAACCACCCGACTTCTATGATCTCTTATAATATGTCACCAAGTGATTGAGTAACTAGATCATTCAAAATTTTCTTCAACTAATTCGAGGACGAAATTTCTAAAAGGAGGGGAGAATGTAACAACCCTCAAAATTCGGTAACTAAAGTGTAGCCCAACGAAAGGGACACCAAGGCCCAATAGGGAATTTAGGCTCACCTAAATCCCGATTTGATAATCCCAAGTCATAACGATGATCATTAAGCCTCATAGATGAATATTCAGACTTATAAACGGTTAACGGTAGATAACAGTTCCTATCGGAACACGACACTTCTAGTATCATGTCTATGGAATATTATTATTCTAACTGAACAATCATTCTGAAACTCTATCCGAGCGCCTAACGACTATGGCGCATGCAAAATCGATAAAACCGCATAAAACACACGTACGTTAACGGTGTTAGTTCAAGCGGTTCGGATGCTTAAATTTACGAAAAAAAAATTATTATGCACTTATTATTATTTTATATAAGTAATAAAATCATAAAATTCACATTCGGTGTGAGAAAACGCTCAAAACGGTTAAACATTGAAATAGGCGATATAACGCGCACCGAGCCGGTTGTCACCGAATACGTAATATTAGACGAAACAAATCTTCCGAGTGTATCCGATACATTTATAAGTCATAAATTTTCAAAAGAAAACAAAAATAAAAGTGCGATATCAGTCAGATTTGTACGCGATACCAGCCGACACGGAGCAACAGACATTACCGGTATTAAATTTAACCACTATATATACCCCACTCCTTTCATTCTCTTCACGCCTTACAAACACCTAAGTGTGTGAGTAGAGAGAGAGAGAGAGAGAGAGCTGAAATTCTGGCCACCCTCCGGTGGTGGTCCGGCGGCGGTCCGGTGGCGGTCCGGCGGCGACACGTGGCAGTCGGCGGCGTCGAAGCCCGTTTTCACCATACAACCATTTCTTGACGCTAAGAACGCGATGGTAAGCTCCGATTTCCCTGAATCATTTTGTTAAAGATGCTAAAAATCGAGTTTATATTCTGTCCAGGAAATGATGTGCATGCGCACTATCAGAGATGGGACGATTCCTGAAGATCTGACCATTGAATGTTTGTAATTTTTGGATATGTCATACGTAACATACCCATCAACATGACGGTGAGTTTTCAATAATAATACACATAGATATGATTTTTCCGTCCACAAACAAGGCTGGTCCGAACTTTCTGCCTGAAAAGTGGTGGTCCCAAAACTTGTTCATTTCCCGGAGATTTGACCGCGGAATCGTAACGTTTTGGGTGCATGGACGATCAGAGACCGAAGAAAAATGTTCGTGATGGAAAAAAACGAACAAAATGGTGTATACGGTTCTCTTTACATGTCGGTTTCAAGAAGATTCGTATATACGAACCGGACACGAAAGGTATAAATCGAATGTTTAATATTCGTAATTGAGAATAAACGAGTGGGATGAGTGTGACTACTAAATATAAAGGTTATGACAAATACATTTATGATATTATAAATATAACTAAATGAGATAAAAACGGACACACTCACAAATATAAATAACTTGATATTTAAAAAAAATCATATAAATTAAAATATAACATGTATTATATAATTATTGGATATTGTAATAAAGTTAGATTGAAATATTAGATATTATAATTATAGGAAATCTGAATTTATAATAACTTGGATGAAGAAAAATAATTATATATAATTAATTACTTAAATATGCAAAATGGACTTTTATTAACAAAACAATATATATATATACATTATATATATTGGAGTTTTACAAAGAATATTATTGTAATGGCTATTAAATAAACGTGTATGTATATATCTGACAAGTTTTCAAATGTTTCTATAATTATGTAAAAACTAACATTGGTGTTATAACTCAACAAGTTATATTTACAGAAGTTGTAGATGCAAAATCAAATAATTTGGACGAACAAATATCTAAATAAAGACGGAAGAAATATTATGAAAATCCAATAAACTCGCAACGTGTGAAGTAACACGCTACATGGCTGTTAAGCCAAATAAGAGTATAATTAGTTCATCATTTAACAATGCATGTATTTGATTATCAAACAGGGAATAATTGGGTGAACAAGCATTTTCATAAACATTCCTTTGTCAATGTTAATTAAGTCTTCCACGTCTAGGATCTGGATAGATCAGTGCAAGACAATTCTAATCGGTTAGTGTTCACGTACGAAGGTGAGTATCTCGGCCCGTTTTCAAGTATTGTTATAACTAAAGTTTTGGGGTGAAAGCATGATTCAAAAGCAACGTTTTATATATGATGACTTATAAAGAAAATGAATACGTTTTGTTGATGGTATAAGTGGGTCCATAATATATGTATATATTGCTGAGCCCCTAAATCCCCCTATAATCATTAACCTTGGGGAGGCCACAGACTTATATGGGTAGAATATCTATCGGGTTAGAAGGGTCCGCTCTCACGACCAGTCGCTCTGGTCAGGATTGTGAGGGAGTATATATGTTTGGATTGTTGTGGGGTAACGACGTGTTTCTTGGTTTGATTATGGACTATAACCGAAGTTATCATATTACCTAGCTAGTCTATGATACGTATATTATTTTCTCTTTCATCATAACGATTTTTACAAAAAAATTGCTTTTCTTTTAAATTCTGAAAACTCGAATCTCACCAACGTTATGTTGACCCAGTTTTTCCCATGCTTTTCAGGGTTGTAGGTAAGCTCCGTTTGGGGTTAACGGAATGAGTCTTTGGAGGGTCAAACGCGGTCAGTTGACTACGTGTAATGGAAATTGTAAAATAAATAAATGTTGTCATTGACTGAACAATATGGTGTAAATAAACTGAATTTCACTATGGTTGCTTAAACAAATGTAAAGGTCCATTCCTTTGTAGTCAACTGTTTGATTGTTAACGTTTGACTATATTGTTGGAATAGTTCCAACTTCCGTCTTACCACGTCACGTGATCTTCCGCTGCGATTTTCGGGGTGTGACACGTATGTACGTATGTACGTATGTATGTA
>CM044013.1:31596502-31611502 GCA_024085815.1 Flaveria linearis
ACGTACACCTAGGCACGTACGACGTACATACCTACGCACGAACGCACGTACATACAACGCACGTACGTCTAGCATACATACGTACGTACATACACACATGCATACACACATACTACATACATACTACATACATACATACACACACATACATACATACATACATAGATCATCATACATACATACTACATACATACGTACGTACATACATACATACATACGTACATACATACATAATACTACGTACATACATACATACATACATACATCCACATACATACATCAAGACATACATACATACATACACTACATACATACAACATACATACATACATACATAGGTATACATACATAAATACGTACATACATACCTACTACATACATACATACATACATACCTACATACAAACATACATACATACATACATACATACATACATACATACATACATACATGCATAGGTACATACATACACACTACGTACATACATACACACATACGTACATACATACACACATACGTACATACATACACACATACACACACATTCATACATACATACATACATACCTACATACATACATACATACATACATACATACATACGTACGTACATACATACATACATACATACATACATACATACATACATACATACTACATACATACATACATAGATACATACATACGTACCATACATACCTACATACACACACATACGTACATACATACATACGTACATACATACATACATACGTACATACTTACATACATACGTACATACATACATACATACATACCTACATACATACATACCTACATACAAAACATATACATACATACATAGATACATACATACATAATACGTAATACATACACACATACGTACATACATACACACATACGTACATACATACACACATACGTACTACATAATACATACACACATACATACATACATACATACATCATCATACCATACATACATACATACACTAATACATACATACATACATACATACATACATACATACTACATACATACGTACATACATACATACATACTAATACATACATACATACTACGTACATACATACATACATACACACATACATACATACATACACCACACACATACATACATACATACACAGGTACTTACATACATAAATACGTACATACATACCTACGTACATACATACATACATACCTACATACATACATACATACATACATACATACATACATACATACATACATACATACATACATACATAGGTACATAATACACATACTACATACACACAACTTACATACATACACATACGTACATACATACACACATACACACATTCATACATACATACATACATACCTACATACATACATACATACTACATACATACATACATACGTACGTACATACATACATACTACATACATACATACATATACATACGTACATACATACTACATACACACATACATACCTACATACATACATACGTACATACATACATACATACGTACATACTTACATACATACGTACATACATACATACATAAATACAACATACCTACATACATACATACCTACATACAAACATACATACATACATACATACATAGATACATACATACAATATACGTACATACATACACATACGTACATACATACCACATACGTACATACATACACACATACGTACATATACATACATACATACACACATACATACATACATACATAATACATTCATACATACATACATACATACATACATACATACATACATACATAAATACCTACATACTATGTGTGTACATACATACCTACATACATACATACTTAAGTACCAACATACGTACCTACATTATCATACGTACATACGTACGTAGGTCCATACATACATGCATACATATATACATGCATACATACATACGTACCTACGTACATACATACATGCATACGTACATACGTACCTACGTACGTACATAAGTACACACGTACGTACATACGTACGCACGTACGTACGTACATACGTACGCAGTACCTACCTACGCACGTACGTACGTACATACCTAGGCACGTACGGACGTACATACCTACGCACGAACGCACGTACATACATACGCACGTACGTCTATGCATACATACGTACGTACATACACACATGCATACACACATACATACATACATACACTACATACATACACACACCATACATACATACATACATAAGATACATACATACATACATACATACATACATACGTACGTACATACATACATACACGTACATACATACATACATATCTACGTACATACATACATACATACATACATACACACACTACATACATACATACATACATACATACTACATACATACATACTACACATACTACATACATACATACATACATAGGTACTTACATACATAAATACGTACATACATACTAATACATACATACATACATCTACCTACATACAACATACTACATAATACATAACATACATACATACATACATACAATAGGTACATACATACACCTACACTACATACACACATACTACATACATACACCATACGTACATACATACACACATACACACATTCATACATACAACATACATACCTACATACATACATACATACATACATACATACTACGTACATACATACATACATACATACATACATACATACATACATACATACATACATACATACATACATACGTACATACATACCTACATAACACATACATACGTACAACATACATACGTACATACATACATACATACGTACATACTTACATACATACGTACATACATACATACATACATACCTACATACATACATACCTACATACAAAACATACATACATACATACATACATACTACACACATATACGTAATAATACACACATACGTACATACATACACACATACGTACACTACACACTATACGTACATACATAATACAACATACAAACATACATACTACATACATACATACATCACATACATACATACATACATACATACATACATACATACTACATACATACATACATACATATACATACATACATACTACATACATACATACATACTACGTACATACTACATACATACATACACACATACATACATACATACACACACACATACATACATACATACACATACTACCTACATAAATACGTCATACATACTACGTATACATACATACATACATACATACATACAACATACATACATATACATACCTACATACATACTACATACATACATACTACACATATCATACATACACATACTACATACACACACATACGTACATACATACACACATACACACATTCATACATACATACATACCTACATACATACATACATACATACATACATACATACATACAAGTACGTACATACATACATACATACAACATACATACATACATACATACGTACATACATACTACATACACATACATACCTACATACATACATACGTATACATACATACATACGTACATACTTACATACATACGTACATACATACATACATACATACATACCTACATACATACATACCTACATACAAACATACATACAACATACATACATAGATACATACATACACATATACGTACATACATACACACATACGTACATACATACACACATACGTAACATACATACACACATACGTACATACATACATACATACATACACATACATATATATACATACATTCATATACATACATACATACATACATACATACATACATACATAAAACCTACTACATATGTGTGTACATACATACCTACATACATACATACTTAAGTACCAACATACGTACCTAATTCATCATACGTACATACGTACGTAGGTCCTACATACATGCACATATACATGCTACATACATACATACGTACATACTACATACATACATAATACGTACATACATACGTACATACATACATACTACATACGTACGTACATACATACATACATACATACGTACGTACATACATACATATACGTACATACGTACATACTGCATACGTACTACATACGTACAAACGTCCATACATATATACGTACATACATACGTACATACATGCATACATACATACATACGTACATACATACATACGTATACCTACATACATACGTACATACGTACATACATACGATACGACATACATACATACATACATACGTACATACTACATAAATATACTACATACATACATACATACATACATATACATACATACATACATACATACATACATACATACATACATACATACATACGTACACGTACATACATACATACATATGTACGTACATACCTACAGACATACGTACCTATATACGTACATACGTACCTATGTACATACATACGTATATACGTACATACATACGTACATACGTACGTACATACGTACCTACGCACATACATGCATACGTACCTACGTACGTACGTACATACGTACCTACGTACATACCTGCATACCTACGTACATACGTACATACTTCGTACTCGTACAAGTACATACATACATACATACGTACATACATACCTACATACATACATACATACCTACATACATATGTAATACCTACATACTACAAACATAAATACATACATAATATACATACATACATACACACACACATACATACACACACGCATAGATACATACATACACATATACGTACATACATATAGACATACGTACATACATACACACATACGTACATACACACACACATACGTATACATACACACATACATACATACATACACACATACATACATACATACATAATACATACATACAACATACATACATACATACATACTACATCATACATACATACATACTACATACCTATATACATACCTACATACATACATATGTAAGTACATACATACCTACATAATCGTACGTACATACATACGTACGTACGTACGTACATACGTACATACATTCATACATACGTACATACGTACGTAGGTCCATACATAAATGCATACATACATACATGCATACATACATACATACGTACATACACACATACATACGTACATACATACGTACATACATACGTACATACGTACATACATACGTACATACAGTATGTATGTATGTATGTATGTATGTATGCATGTATGCATGTATGCATGTATGCATGTATGCATGTATGTGTGTATGTATGTATGTGTGTATGTATGCATGTGTGTATGTGTTCATGTGTGTATGTATGCATGTGTGTATGTGTGCATGTGTATGTGTGCATGTATGTATGTATGTGTGCATGTGTGTATGTGTGCATGTGTGTATGTGTGTATGTGTGTATGTGTGTATGTGTGTATGTGTGTATGTATGTATGTGTGTATGTATGTAGGTATGTGACACCCGGAAATATTGACATCTAAAAGAAAGAAAAGAAATGAGGAAAAGATAAAGGAAAGATATATAGTAAGAAAAAGATAGAAGTATCACAGGAGGGGTGTAAAGTGTAAATAGGACAAAATGATATAAATATTTTGTTTAAGGAGGGCATGGCCACCATATCTTCTGCATTTTCAACTGCTTGACGTTTTTAGATAGAGAAAGAAGAAAGATCTTCGGTTTAGAGAGAGAAGGCAGCTAAACTCAGTAAAGGTAAGTAAGTTTTAGCATAATTAGGGTAGGTTTTGATGAGTTTCAATCATATAACCGAGTTATACATGTTCTTATGTGTTTATATGTCTTCGGGTATGTGTTTTTGGACATGTCTAGGTGTTAGGAACTTTTGAAAAGAT
Organism: Flaveria linearis; assembly: GCA_024085815.1. Classification (NCBI taxonomy): domain Eukaryota; kingdom Viridiplantae; phylum Streptophyta; class Magnoliopsida; order Asterales; family Asteraceae; genus Flaveria; species Flaveria linearis. Next base: position 31,602,338 of record CM044013.1, read on the forward strand.
CAAGTCGAAGAGTTGAGACTGAAATCCGCTAAGGGGAGTTTCTAGACCCCTTATTTTACTTGTTTTCAAAGATTTTTGGGCTGAAAATGCATGTGAAACACTTATGAAACTTTTGTATGTATGAACGTATGTATGTATGCTTGTATGTTGATGTTTTATGGTTGTGCATACTAAGTTAAGACTTAGAATGGTATTGAGAAGCTTAGAACATGTTATGATTGTGTTTGGGACTGAAAAATATGTTAGAAAGATCTAAGTTGATGGTCATGTGCCCAAACATGGCCCATGCGCCTTCTATTTGCCTTAGAAAATTTTTAAGTAAGCTCATTCACCCAAACAGCAGTCCATGCGCCTAAGTTTTTAAAGAATGACTAAGTTCATTTGCCTAATAATACCTTAGAAATTTCTAAGTGAAAGCTTATGCGCCTGAACATTAGTTCATGCGCCTATGTTTTTAAAGAAATGACTAAGTATAGGGTGATGCGCCTAAATAGTGCCCATGCGCCCAAGGAGCTCATGCGCCTAAGTGTTGAAACAGTTAAGTATAGGGTCATGCGCCTGCATAGTGGAGAAACGCCCAAACAGTCCCCATGTGCCCAAATAGTTCCCATGCGCCCAAACGAAAATTTTTTGAAATTTTGGGAAATACCAGAATTTTAGGGTTTGACCCTAGTTTGACCTATCTATTGCTTTGGCATATTTTGAGCATGAATATTTGAAGGTCTATGGATAGAATATGTATGATGATATGATGAATGTATGATATGCATATGTGTATGATGTGTTATATTTTATTGGTTTTGAAAATGTATATATATTATAGTATAATATAGTTAATGTTGGATTCTTTATGCCCAAGACACATAGAACATTGATGTGGTTAGTACATTATGATCCAAGTCGGGTCGTACCCAATAACAAGTTTAGCAAACGCCAATAAATATTTAATTGATGATATGATCATGCAATTAAATAATTACACCAATTTAGAAAATGGGTTTTCTAAATAAAATGTATGAGAGATAGAACAACTTATAAGGATATTTTGTTCATGGACATTATTTGTAATGTTTTTTAAGTTGGTTAGATAACATCAAATAATAATAGTGTGTATAAATTATATAATTGAAAGGTTAATTAGATAACTTAAAATGTAACTAGTTAAACATTAAATAGGTGTTTTAAAATGGGTGGGAAACCCCTTTTAAACCCAGATTTTCAGCAGCCCCTTTAGGGGCATTTGTTGTCTTTTGTTGCTTTGAACAACACACCATATTAAATAGTTTTCACTCTCCAACTTTTCACTCTCTCTCCTACATGCAAGAACCATTTTTCTCTCTTCTTTGAAGGTTAAACAAGGATGAAAAGGGGGTTTTCTGCAGCCACATATCTTGCACGTTTTTGGTGTTAAAATCCTAACAACATGGTGTTTTGCTTCATGCTTGTGGGTATGCTAGCTTGAGGACACCTTTCCTTGGTGTTTTGGTTGTTCATGAACCTCATTCTCTTCCTCATATCACACGTTTTTGGCAGCTCTACAAAGGTAGTTTCATATGTATTGTTTTGGTTGTTATTTCTTCATGATAGCTAGTTGATTCACATATAAATGATCCTATGTTCTTGGATTTGTTGTTGCTAAGTAATATGCTTCAAATTTCAGTCCCTAAAACATATTATTAAGTTATGATTCCGCTGCGTTTTCATGTTTAAATGGTTAAACAACTTTGATATTGTGTCCAACAAACCCAACATTGGCATCTAGAGCCGGATATATGGATAACTAGCTTCAAAAGTCCTTGTAAAATTGGTTTTATGGGGTTTTAACAACCTAATAGGGGATGTTTTGTGATGACATGATAAATCCCCAATCTTTCAAGGCTATATCTTACGTGCTTATGATTAAACCTTGAAAGAAAGATGTCAAATGGTTGATTATTATGATTAAACCCTAGATTTTGGGTTTGTGTTGGCTGAAAATCTAGGGTTAAAAGGGGATTTATTTTGGTTCTTGAATGTTGTATATGTTGTTTCATATTGGTGCATAACCTAGCCTTGACTTTGTGTTGATTTGGTTTTGGATGAATGTTTGTTTTGGTTGATTTCTTTCCATGGGTTGTAATATTATTCTTTTGTGCTTGTTAATGGTCGTAATTTATTTATTCAATCAATGGTGATGTAATTGATAGATTAAGTGTATTTTCTTTTATTAGAAAATTTGTATTAGGATATAAATTTTGTAAAAGAAGATGCACAAGTTGGAAGCACAAAGGGAAGACACAAAGAGAATGGCTTGAAACATTTGGATGCAAGTTCAAGTGGGGGTCTTTGGAGATCCTAACTTTTGTGTTGTAATTAACCCTTAGGAAAAGACCAAATGACAACGCTTGTGATGGCAAACAGTGTGGTCAACTTAGTGGCTATGGTTATACATTTGTGATTGTATCATTATGCTTGTTTGGTTGTTTGTTATATGATGATTGTTTGATATTTGGATGTGCAAAACAAACTTATTAACAAACAAAACAAGCTGAAAATTTATGATTCCTAATCATTAAGTGATTAATAAAAGGTTATTAAAAGGATTAATGATTTTAATAAAAGGGGTTTTACTAAAAAGAGAACCATAGGGTACCATGTAATTGAAAGCATGCAAATACAAGGTATATAGAGTTTTCAAAACTAGAATTAATGAAAACTAAAATCCCTTTGGAAACAAGTTTAACACCATCCTTTTACATGATACTCGAATCACTTGAGAACTATTTATGGGATAAAGGTCACCTAACCACTTTCAGGGAACTTGTGTGTTTGAGGTGGGCTTAACGTATTTGTGGGATAATGGTCATCTAACCACTTGTATGTAAAAACTCACACGTGTGTGTAAGTAGGATGACTTGAATTGGAAACCATGTGCATAGGGTCACCGAAGCATGGCGTACAATGGTGTTGATGGGTTTTACATGCCAACTAAACATAAGATGTTTAACCGATCCCATAAGGCTAGAAGTTGCAAAAGGTTGCAATTGTTAAATGTTGACTACCTTGTTAATTTAAATAATGGGATAAAGGTCACCAAACCATCGTTTAAATGTAACGTTGGATTCTAGGTTTTAATTATCAATTGTCTATGAGACATAAAAGGATATTAATGATTAAAATGTAATTTTTCAGAAATACTAATATGAACTTTGTAAATTTTGTAGAAATGGCCGCAAACAATAATGCTACCACCCCGACCGTCCATACCCTATCGCTGAGAACTATCTTAGAGAGGGATCGTCTTAACCACAATAATTTTATGGACTGCTTTCGAAACTTGAGAATTGTTCTCAAGTAAGAGAAAAAGGCCTATGTCCTTGACAATCCCATTCCTGACCAACCCGACCCCAAGGATGTTGAGGCCTATAACGATTGGGTTCAGTACACTGAGGATTCCATGCAGGATTCCTGCCTCATGTTGGGAACTATGATTCTCAAACTCTAAAAGGATTTGGAGCATCATGGGGCATATGACATGATTACCCAGTTGAAGGAAATGTTCCTTCAACAAGCTAGCGTAGAGCGCTTCGAAACGGTTCGAGCGCTTCATATGTGTCATATGGAAGAAACCCAATCGGTATCATCTTATGTACTCAAGATGAAAAGCCACATTGATCGCCTTGAGAGGCTTAACTGTCCCGTCTTAAAGGAGTTGGCCACGGATTTGATCCTTAATGGCCTAACTAAAAAGTTTGAGACGTTCATAATGAATTACAATATGAACGGATGGGACAAGAGCATTGGTGAGCTTCACGCAATGCTCACAACAGCCAAGGCAGGGATAGGTAGAAAGGTTCTACCTATTCTCTCGATCAATGAGGGAGGCTATAAGAAAAGGTCATTCCCCGATCCCAAGGAAAATGTTGCCAAAGGAAAGGGGTACATCAAAGGCAATGGGAAGGGAAAGGCTAAAGCGAAACCTCCAAAGCCTAAGCTTAAGAAGCCTAAGGTAACGGAGAACGATCCATGCTTTGAGTGTGGAGAGATAGGACATTGGAAAAGGTATTGTCCAACCTATCTCAAACAGTTGAGAAACAAGAGGGATGCTGGGCAAACCTCAGGTACAACTTTCATGATTCATATTGGTTTAAATGTTATTTCTTCAAACACATGGGTATTGGATACCGGATGTGGAACTCATATTTGCAATTTGTTGCAGGGGTTCAAAAGAAATAAGCACTTCCGAAAGGGAGACACGAGTCTCTACATGGGCAACGGAGCAAAAGTTGATGTCGAAGCCCAAGGAGATTATATTTTGAAACTTGCAAATGGTTTAGAAGTTATTGTTAAAAACATTTTGTATGCTCCTAGTTTGACTAGGAACATACTTTCTGTTTCCCTTTTAAAACAATATGGTTATGATTTAAAGTTTGTAAACAATGGTATTTATTTTTGTATGGATGATGTATTTTATTTTAAGGCTATGCCTTTTAATGATATCTATGAATTGGTTCATGATGATTCATCCTTTAATAACTCATTATACCAAACAAGCACCAAGAAACTTAAAATGGGTTTAAGTAATTTATATCTTTGGCATTGTCGTATTGGTCATATAAACAAGAATCGGATTCAAACACTATAAAAGAATGGTCTTTTGAAAACAAATGAAAATGGTTCATTTGATAAGTGTGAATCTTGTTTACAAGGTAAGATGACCAAATCACCCTTTTGTTGTACTAATGAGAGGTAAAAGACTTATTAGGAATCATAGATTCGGATGTATGTGATCCTTTTAAGACAATGACAAGAAATGGTGAAAGATACTTCATTATCTTTACCGATGATTACAGTCGCTATGGGTATGTGTACTTGATGACATATAAATATGAAGCTTTTGAAATGTTCAAAATCTTCTAGAATGAAGTAGAAAATCAACTCAACAAATCTATTAAAGTTCTTCGTTCAGATAGAGGAGGTGAATACCTCAGTGAGGCTTTTCAGGATCATCTAAGAAGTTGTGGGATCGTCTCACAACTTACTCCACCCGGAACACCACAAGATAATGGTGTGTCTAAAAGGAGAAACCGAACCTTATTGCATATGGTTCGATCTATGATGGTTGTAAGCTCACTACCTCTATCATTTTGGGGTTTCACATTGCTCTCCACAGCTCGTTTTTTAATATGGCCCCGACCAAGAAAGTGGATTCAACACCATTTGAAATATGGCATGGAAGAGTTCCATCACTATCATATTTAAAAGTTGGGGTTGTGAAGCTTATGTTAAGCTAAACACCCAAAACAAGTTGGAAAGTCTTTCCACTAAGTGTATATTTATTGGATATCCTAAAGATTGTATAGGATACTACTTCTTTGATCCAACAGAGCGAAAGGTATTTATTGCTCGAAAGGCAGAGTTCTTGGAAGCTAAGTTCCTTATGGAAGGAATGACATATAGAACAGTGGAATTTGATGTGGATCAAGATCCACAAGCCAATACACGTTTGGTTGACACTAGCAATCAACAAGAGGTTGTTGATGATGATCAAAAGGTTGTTCAATACACACAAAACGTTCGCAGATCTGGTAGAGTTAGCATTCCACCTGAAAGATATGGATTTTTCATGAATGGATGCTATGTGGTTGACTCTGATGAGCCAACTACATACCATGATGCAATGTCCAATTCGGATTATGACAAATGGCTGGAAGCTATGAATGCAGAGATGCAATCCATGTATGACAACCAAGTTTGGGAATTGGTTGATCCTCCACTTAACACTAAAATGGTTGGATGCAAGTGGGTTTTCAAGAAGAAAACGGATATGCATGGAAACTTGGATACTTATAAAGCAAGACTTGTAGCAAAAGGTTTCACTCAAACTCAAGGGGTTGATTATGATGAAACCTTCTCGCCTGTGGCAATGCTAAAGTCAATTAGGATATTGTTTGCCATAGCTGCTCATTATGACTATGAGATTTGGCAAATGGATGTCAAAACCGCTTTTCTTAATGGACATCTCGAAGAGGCTGTCCATATGGTTCAGCATGATGGTTTTGTCGATCCACAACATCCTAATAAAGTATGCAAGTTAAAGAGATCAATCTATGGATTGAAACAAGCATCGAGAAGTTGGAATCAACGTTTTGATGAAGAGATCAAGAAATTTGGTTTCATCAAGAATGCTGACGAGGCTTGTGTATATAAGAAGGCTAGTGGGAGCATAATTACATTCTTAGTATTGTATGTTGATGACATACTACTTTTTGGAAATGATATTCCAACCATGGAAGGTGTTAAAACCTGGCTTGGAAGTTGTTTTTCCATAAAAGATCTCGGTGAAGCCGCCTATATTTTAGGAATAAAGATCTATAGGGATAGATCGAGTGATAGGTTTAAATCAAAGTGCATACATTGATAAAATCTTGAAAAGGTTAAGATGGAAAACTCTAAGAAAGGTATGGTACCTATTCAAAGAGGGACAATATTGAGTACATCTCAATGTCCAAGCTCAAAGGATGAGCAAGATTGAATGAACGACCTCCCATATGCGTCTGCTATAGGATCCATCATGTATGCGATGATATGCACTAGACCAGACGTTTCATGTGCGTTAAGCATGACAAGCAGATATCAGCAGAATCCAGGTAATAGCCATTGGATGGCTGTTAAAAGTATATTGAAATACCTTAGGAGGACTAAGGATATGTTTCTAATATACGGATTTGATGAAGAGGAACTCGTTGTAAAGGGTTACACGGATGCGAGTTTCCAAACTGATCGAGATGATTCTCGATCACAGTCGGGGTATGTCTTTATTATGAATGGAGGAGTGGTGTCCTGGAAGAGTTGAAAACAAGACGTGGTACCATTGTCCACTACAGAATCCGAATACATAGCCGCCTCATTAACAGCTCAGGAAGCTGCATGGATAAAGAAATTTATCACCGATCTAGGGGTGGTCTCTACCATTCAAGGCCCCCTGGAAATATTTTGTGATAATGAGGGTGTGATTGCGCAAATCAAGGAACCCCGTGCACATCAAAAGACTAGACACATTGAGCGGAGATTCAACTACATAAGGGATGAAGTTGAAAAGGGAAAGATATGTATTCGTAAAGTTCACACCGATCAAAACATTGTGGATCCACTCACGAAGCTCCTTGAAAGGGCAAAGCATGAAGGCCATACTTGTGCCTTAGGACTTCGATATTATAGTGATTGGAATTGACCCGTTTAGTATTTAAAAGTTTGGAACAATGTAATATATAACTCTTTCATATATTTGTGATATTTTGAGTTATGTTCATTTTAGCATGTATACATCCATGAATATGTTTATTATTCTAAATGTCCGTGGTTGGTCATGTTTGTGGGAATAAATATGAAAATAAGACTATTATGAACATGGATTGGTGGATATTCATAAGGTATGAATATAGAGCAATTGGTTGCTGCCAAAGTTCATAGATATTCATGGGATACGAATAATGGACTGACTCGCGTCTCAAATTTTACTACATGGAATCTTCTTGATTGATCATAAGTAAATTTGAGTAAAGATGAATATCATTTGGTATCCTACAACCTAAGATACATATAGGGTTTTGATATTCACTAAAGTGTTATACCTTGAGCTAGTTCTTCACTGCTCTGAAATAATGGATAGTGCATAAGGCTATGTTTAGGTATGACACGAGGTGATTGTGAGAAACGTATGTAGTCAAGATGGAATTTGTTCCTCTTATTCACTGAAAGCAAGATGTCTAAGGCCTGATTAAGTTAAATCAACAAGGAATGATCATTCTGTGTCCATGGATTTAACATGACATCTGAAACAAAAGGATAAATGATTGATTCACCTAAATCATTTCAAGTTTGATACTTGAAGGAGATGATGTTATTGAATGGCTTTTAGTCATGCGTATTAAGAGTAGTAAACCGTTGTTAGGCAGCATTTACTGCTTGCATCAATCTTCTATGAATCTTGTGCAAGTGGGAGATTGTTAGATTCTTTATGCCCAAGACACATAGAACATTGATGTGGTTAGTACGTTATGACCTAAGTCGGGTCATACCCAATAACAAGTTTAGCAAACGCCAATTAATATTTAATTGATGATATGATCATGCAATTAAATAATTACACCAATTTAGAAAATGGGTTTTCTAAATAAAATGTATGAGAGATAGAACAACTTATAAGGATATTTTGTTCATGGACATTATTTGTAATGTTATTTAAGTTGGTTAAATAACATCAAATAATAATAGTGTGTATAAGTTATATAATTGAAAGGTTAATTTGATAACTTAAAATGTAACTAGTTAAACATTAAATGGGTGTTTTAAAATGGGTGGGAAACCCCTTTTAAACCTAGATTTTCGGCAGCCCCTTTAGGGGCATTTGTGGTCTTTTGTTGCTTTGAACAACACACCATATTAGCTAGTTTTCACTCTCCAACTTTTCACTCTCTCTCCTACATGCAAGAACCATTTTTCTCTCTTCTTTGAAGGTGAAACAAGGCTGAAAAAGGGGTTTTCTGCAGCCACGTATCTTGCATGTTTTTGGTGTTAAAATCCTATCAACAAAGTGTTTTGCTTCATGCTTATGGGTATGCAAGCTTGAGGACACCTTTCCTTGGTGTTTTGGTCGTTCACGAACCTCATTCTCTTCCTCATATCACACGTTTTTGGCAGCTCTACAAAGGTAGTTTCATATGTGTTGTTTTGGTTGTTACTTCTTCATGATAGCTATGTGATTCACATATAAATGATCCTATGTTCTTGGGTTTGTTGTTGCTAAGTAATATGCTTTAAATTTCAGTCCCTAAAACATATTATTAAGTTATGATTCTTCTGCGTTTTCATGTTTAAATTAAATTTCAGTCCCTAAAACATATTATTAAGTTATGATTCTTCTGCGTTTTCATGTTTAAGTGGTTAAACAACTTTTATATTGTGTCCAACAAACCCAACAGTTAAGTATTATGTTACGACTTTACGTAGTATGACGAATGTATGAATGAACGTAAAGTATAACGTAACAAAGTGAAAGATAACAAAGATGAAAAGTGAAACATAATGAAAGAAAGAATGGCTTGCAAGAAAATAGAAAGGAGGTGCACAACCATGTTGTCGTTAGCTCAACTATCTGCGGTTTAAATAACTCGAAGGATGCAT